>JAUBOD010000176.1:9396-50159 GCA_032353885.1 Nothura maculosa
AAGGAAAGGAAAGGAAAGGAAAGGAAAGGAAAGGAAAGGAAAGGAAAGGAAAGGAAAGGAAAGGAAAGGAAAGGACAACAAAAATAATAAAACAAAATCCTAACATCCTTCTTCATTGGTGAGGATGTTTCAGTGAGGACAACTAGTAACATTTTGTGTAGGAATACATCTAATTAGCTTTTAAATAGTTGTACAAATTAAACCTGACAGTTAACCCTATGTAAAAACAGTGGTCACACCTATTTCAAAGACTGAAAACCATTAGATTTAGATAAAGTCTACAGTGCTTTAATTCTCCCTGAACAAGCAGAAGCTGTGTAAATGGCATAGCAATGCAACTGTTTATACTGTGAGTGCAATGACCCAAAACGCAACGGATGTTATGAGTTCACAGAGTAGCGCTTCTGAGCTTTGGGGCTCTGCCTCTTATGTAAAACCAGTGAGGATAGTAATTCTATACCAACTTGCATTCAGTTCTATTAAAGACCTTGTTTGTTCTTAATTTCACATAGAACAATCAATTGGGCTTTTGAAATAGAAATGGGTTGTAAATAAAACTTTAATTATAGCGTTTCATTTTTAACCCAAGAGGGAGAAAGGAGGCTCACAATTCATATAGATGAAACATTCTTAACTTTATTTTGTGTATAATTGCTGATGTGTTCAACTGAAATAATTATATTCATTCTGTAGTCATTGGATCAATATGATGAATCACAGCTATCACACACTGATTTGAGAAATAATCGTTTCATCCACGGGACCATGTTTTTCACCAAAATTGTTATTTTACTAATCTTTATGATCCAACAATGCTCTGTTCATGTTCCAGCACACAGTGGGCGGGAGAATGGATTTATTAAACTGGGTAGGTTTAACCTTCTTTTATGTGTTCATTCAATTTTATGTTCATTTACTTATTGTGCACATACGGTGGTAGAAGCTGCTAAAGCAGTAACTGTTATTATGCAAACAAAGCAGCATGTTGGAACAGATGTAAGACTTCCAGTATTTCTTTGGGAAGTTTTGTGACTAAAGGAATGTTTCCATTCCTTGTTATAGATCTGAGGGTATATTTTCATAGATTTCTTTAATTGTTTCAATAGTTATTCACAATTTTTTGTCCATAAAAGGATAAAAGTGTAGAGAATCAACAAATTTTACAGAAAAAAAAAAACAAAACTATGACAATCACATCAGATCTCTTGTAGCTTCAAAATGATGCAATTTCTTTCAAAAACTATAAAAGTGTTAAATATCCTTTTCCCACTAGTACTGTCAGCACTGGGCAAATTATATTGCTTACTACTCTTGGAATTATTAAATTTTACAGCTATTGTAGGTAGCTGCCACCTATTGTTTATGTTGTCTTCATTTTAAAAACATAAAGAGAAGAAAAGAATACTAGTCAATCTGAAATATTTAATCAAGGCTATGCAGTAGGAAAGAATCATATATGGTATTCAGCCCACATGCTTTTGCAGGAGGGTGGCTTCTGTTATCAGTTGCTGTACATATTATGTGCTAAACATCATAAATAATTAAGAAAATAAGTGCTATAATAAGCCTAACGAGGAAAATGGATATTTTATTAGAATAGACAAAGTATTTTAAGATTTTATCATTGACACAACTATAAATGCTTCAGTAAAATATTGCAGCTCAGGGGGAATGGGAAATCTATTTCTCCAAAGGGCTTTTCTCTCCTTATTTAGGCATTTGACATACAGTGATGGGTTCACTGAAACTGCCTCTTTTACACATTAAGCCTTTTGAAAGGCTTCCATTTTTTTCCTTCTAGAGGCTATTTGTTTCATGACAGCATTGTCTGCATTCCTCACAAAAATGCAAGCATTTGTCCTTGTGCTAAATGCTGACATCCTCTGATAAGAAGAAAGCTAAAAAGGGGAAGAATTGAAGGTCAACGTGTTTATTTTGCTCTCAAGTGAATACAGTAGATAAATAATTTTCAGTGACTGCCTACTTGCTACAATATAAAGTTTACAGATGCACTGAGATGAACATCTGCATTACCGTGACTCTGAAGAGGAAAGCAACCTCAACTGTAAAAGTTCCTCCCTAAACACAGAGAGAAGTAAATGTTGTGTATTATTCAGCTCACTTCATCTTCTTCTTTTCTTGTTTATGTTAATTTAAATTTTCAGTTCATTACAGAAAATCAAAACAGTTATCAATCAGATTCTAAAGGTACAAATCAGCCCAAAGGGAAAAAATAAAGCACATGCATAATGTAATATATAGCTCTACTTCACATTTTCAGGACAAAGCTTAAAATAGCTGATGATTTGACTTATCCACCATTTCTGCCCTGTTAATTTCATACACAAAATTGTCTGACTATGTTGATCTAAGAAAGCATACATATAGACAAAGCTATCCTCTTATTCCTCTATGTATTTTCCAATCTTAAGTATATGATAATACTGTGTTGGTTCCACTACATTTTTAGAATTCCAAGTGCAGTAAAAGCACAAAAGTATAAGTAATATTTTTGAGTTTCAGAAGGCCTTGATTAGAAAGGAGCATGGAAACTTTCTCTACGGATTATTTTAAAGAACCTAAATTGCTTATACAAATGAAATGGTTGAATGAGGAAAGCAATATAAACAATCAGAGAACAAGAAAAGAAAGGAGATAAAGTGTTCAAATGTTAATTAAGCATCAATGATATGGTGTAAGCTGTCCTGTGCAATACAAAGTCAGAAAAGTTGAAGACAACGAACTTCAGAGAATTTTACAGTGGAAAAATATTAGCTATGCTTATACATCTTACAGATCTGAGGTTAGCACTGTATTACTTCCTTTTTCTTCCTATTCCATTCCTCTGCCAGTGAGACCTAGGACACCAAAATACTACTGAAGCACAGTGTAAGATTCCAGTTAGATTAGAATCATTTCTACTAGTAGACTTTTTTAAGTGGTTAGAGCATTGGTTAGACTGAAAAAATACACTGGGAGAATTATGACTTTTATAAACAAGATTGAATACAAGATTTCACTTAAAACAGCACTGAAACTAAACAGTTCAATATTTTGATGTTGAACATCACTTCAAAAAGACAAAAAAAATATATTTTCCCTTCTCATTTTTCTTTATCTATTTCAATGCCTTGTTTACAATACACTATTTAAATCTGGGCTTGGGTACAAGATTCAGGAGTACTTTTGTAATTAATAATTAACTGTAAATCTCTGCTGTATGGATGTGTCTTATGTCATGCAAGTTAAAATAAACTATAGATACTGACTTTACAAGGGAATTAATGTTATATATACAAGCCCTATTGAACCTAAAAACTGTGGAGGAACATATGGGCTTTACTAGTAAATAAACTAGTACCTGGAAACATTCCTACAACCTAAAAAAGAGTTGCCTATAATTGAAAATCAGTCTTGGTGTCCCTTTCAGCAATGATTCTTGGATGAGTTTAGTTGTTTAGTTTTGTTGTCCCTGGAGCCTTTCATGGAGCTATACAGTTTAATATATGCTAAGGGAATTTATTCTCATGGATGTGAACCATTCTCTGCTAACTGGATTTATTTTGTAGGTACAGTCCTGGGTATATTTTAACTTGTATATAAAATGAGTCTGTATAGACACAGCCTGTCTCTCCATCATCACTTCACAGGTTTATCAAACTTCTGCAAACTTCCATATTACAAAACTCTCCTTCCATCTTGCAGATGTCTATTTAAACTCAAAATAATCAATCAGAAACGGATAGAAAAATATGAAGGAGTAGGTAAAGGTGGAAAACCAAATTTTGGAGTTATTTAATTCGGTACTGGTATGAAGCAGATGAGAGATTCATTCTTTGTACTATTTGAGATGATCACAAACTAGAAATAGCGAGAAGACTTTGTATTTTCTGATGGTCTTCTGCATGCTAAAATATTAGCTTGTAAACGCTATAAACAAAGGCTATAGATATTAGCAATCAGTGTGGCTGAATAGTAGCAGATCTGTAGAGGACTCAATGATCACATCATAAATGTTTTGGGAATTTACTTTAGACTAGCTCTGATCTGGTTTTGTGACCTGAATATCCATTAAAGGTTGATGAACCCAAAGTAAACTTGAATCTTACTAAAAATTTTCTAATTTAGGTTTCATATATAAGGAGTCTAGCTATCAGAGTGAGTGAGGTCTAGCAGAAGTTTGCTCCTGATTCAAGTCAAAACACTAATGTAAAAGCATCTAAAGTACATCAACCCAGAATGCTAAGTGCTTAAATTCATTTTCATTAAAATAAGCAGAATAAGCATCCTTGGTAATTCACTATCAAGTAGCAAGCCTACTTCAGGATATGAAAATTAATGTAGAGTACTTTATGGTCAGCACTATGTTAGTCAAGAAGGTAAAGACGTGTCAAAATGACACTGAAATTTTGGTACAAAGATAACCTCATCTGCAAAGCTCAGTAGCATCTGAAGAGGATATAAGACAAAGTGAGCAGTCTTCGCATTTTAGAGACTCTGACTGCTAAAATCCAACAGTGATGGAAGAAACCTCCCCAAAGTAGCTCACTGAGAACAAGCATTGATGAAACATTCCTATCTGTGAGCTTTCTGTATGAATATATGAGCTTCAGCACGTGTTAAATGGGATCAGAAGATAAGAGTTGTTCATAAATTATGTCTTACAGCTATTTTTATCTTTGCAACACATCTGAAAGGTTCAGGTTGGTCTTTTTCCAATTGATGGAAAATTAAGAACCAAAGAAAGAGACTAGCATATCACATTATTTATGAAAATAATTTGACCAACTCAACATATATTTTTCCCCACAGTGCTACATTTGACTGCAGCACTTTAATATTGAGGCAAAACTCCACATAAATTCCATTTCAGAGAGTTGTATTAATCACTTCTGATAATCAGCCTTCAGTGTCTCGTAATAGATATGCTGTAATTGAAAAATATGTGATGGATGACGTCATGTAGAAAGCTTACCTTAACTGTCTAGTTTAGCATATGTCTTGTCATGTGGGAATTTCCTTTACTTCTGATGTGAGAACACCAAACTTGTTCATCTCACACTTCCACTTTCAATTAATGAGTCAGAAATTTTACAGCCAAATTTTACAGTCTTTTCTAGACAATGCTCACTCATCCTTATATAGAGATCTATGCATGTCCTTTGCATGTTATTAGAAAGAGTTTCTATAGCAGGAAGAAAAAAAAAAAAGAAAGAAGATGAGATTATCAATACAAGCTAATTTAAAACTAGATGTCTTTATTAAATTTGCAATATTTGTATTTTCTCATTCTGAGTGTTTGAATATACAAATATGTGAATACAAAACTCTTTCATGGAACTTCATATTGGCTATAGTATTCCTCATCAAAAGCTGTTCCATTGCTGCACAGACTTCTGCCACTGAATACATTAAATAATGGTAAAGTAGGTCATCATCAACTCTATAGACCTGTTAGATAAGATTTACATTTTCTAGTGAATTTCACAGGTTATTTTGTTAAAGCACTGGACTGCTGAGGCTGAGAAGCTTTGTATAGTGGTTAGAAGATCTGTGTGTTTTCTCATAGATGATCTCATGTTACTTCATTCTCTCCAATTTGACACTTCTGGGAACTGCCCTGCCTATGTGGCACCTTACAGCTCTCACTCCACTGTAGTTCTCTCTTTAAGTGTGCACTTTTCACTCCACAGTCATCTCACATACTTTTCATTCTGACTGCTTTACAAGGTATATCTCTCTGATTCTGTTTAATTCCTCAAGCTCAGAACTCCCCATAACACTGCATTTAGAAGAAACAGAAGTGTGTGGTTGTTTCTAAAATAAGCATTTTTCTTAATGAAGTAACCAAAACCTAACCTAACTCTCGAGTAGAAGAACCTAAATATGAAGTAATCTAAACCTAACTTTGCTTAACGAAGCTTAATAATCAGTCTTACCTGTTGTTATTTAATGGCTAAAATAGGATATCATCAGTTAACAATACATGAGGCTTGAAAACTGACACAAGGCAAAAATATCAATGAATGCAAAGTTCACCGCCTAACAGTATGCAGATGCTTCAACAATGGGCACCTTTGTTCAGAAAGCCCTAGAAAAAGTAGAAATAAATTAGCAGCTTTACAGGGCAGAAGACATAAAGTCTTCTTAAAAAAACTTCTTCAAACTTAGTCAACTATGTCTTTGTTTTCTTCATGTATAAAACTCTCTAAGAGTAATGCTTGAAGAGTAATTCTTGTTTTCCGAGAATAGGCGATGTTTCAGAAAGCCTAACAGAAGAGACTTTGTGTCAAGACGTATTCATAAATTGTGGGGAAAAATATCCCTTAATAACACATAAATGTTACAAATAAGTACAAAAAAGTGTCATCAGCTGTACAGTTCTCATGATCTGCATTGGATGAGTGGAGCTAAAATATATGCATGAACTTGGTATGTATAAAGTTCAGAAACCCCTCTGAGAATTCACTTCCTCTTTTCAGATGCATTTAAAATCTGGGAATCAGCAAAAACATGAAATGTTCATCATTTGCCATTATATGTTTCAGATGTTACTGGCACGGGAAGCCTCGAGAGAATTAGGGCTATAGTCTTCAAAAGTAAGCAGCAGTTTTTCACCTGTGTTTCTGGACTCATTGTTGTGAGGCTGCTTCCTTAGTACATTAGTTGCAAAACCAGAATTCTTCTAATTGACTTTAAATGTGTTTATTGAAACTGACCCCCCATAATTATAAATGAAGTGTAATTTAAAAGGAAAAAGTCCTTACCTGAGCCAAAACAGAAAACAATCTTGAAGATGTTTATAATTTTTTTAAATACAGATCTGAAAGTCCTTCAAGATTAGCAATTTAGTAAATCCAAGAAGATATTTTAGAAGGTAGAAGACTATAAGAGTTTCTGGAAAAATTTGCTTTACTCATAGTTTTGCAATACATCAGAGAGATGGTAGCAAAATAGATGTGATATATGTATGCAATAACACACTTCAGAACATATATTTTCTCACAGTTCAGTATGTAAAACAGAGAGAAGTTAAGATGTAATAAATGTAGTCTGGATACTGCATATTGACAGCATAGTTCGTGTAAATAAATAGCTTCAGAGATATAAATCTTGTATCTGACCAGTTGTTTTTTAAACCTTGTGCATACACACCACACTTCAGAACATTAAAAAATGCAGGAAAAAAGCTAGTCACAAACAAAAATATTGTGACTGATCCATTTGCCTCATTTTCCTGCAAGTGCAGTGCTATTTAACACCATTCCAGTTTGCTGCACTTATTCATAGTTTACATAGTCTAACATTCATAACTAAATGTTAGAGCTAAATTACATCTGTAGTTTGCCTATGGGAAACACATCATTTGGAGTCAGATTACACTCACAACAGCCTACCTTTCCTAGAGTCAACATTATTTGGCTCTGAGTGCTCTGACATTCTACATCAGAAGATTTCTGTGTTCTTGCTAAACCCCTAAAATGTTCAAGTTAAAACAGCTGCGCTGGGCAAATTATGTCTTTTTAGATAAGCTGCTAACTGGTCTGGCTACTTTCTCACTCCTGTGCACTAGTATGACTATTTGAGAAGATACAACTTTTTCCAAATTTTGCCTCATTGGAGTGGAATGAGATGGATGCTGGAATTAATCCTTTTTTAAAGCTTTTTTTATGATTTATGTAATGCTTTTATGAGTCTCAAAAAAAAATTTATGAATCTGTAAACAACATGTAAGCAATAGCATTACTGAAAAGCAAATAAATCATTATTTAATTGTGTTCTACACATAGTCAGAGATTTCAACATAATATCCTAAAACTGCTTCTGGAAACTAAAAAACATTTCAAAAATATTACTTTAAGAATTGTAGGTGATTACATTAATCATAATTTTGATGGTCAAGGTTACTTTTTAAAGCCATTTTTAAACAGTGTGCCTATGAATTACTTTTTGTTTTTTCTCACTACTCACAGTGGAATTGCTTTTACAGTTATATATAACTCTCTAGTCTATAGAGAGTAAGGTTCTTATTGAAAGGAGCTTCTGAAAATAAAATAAACCTAAACAGTCTTATTCTACAGGAAAGAGAAGAAGATTTGAAGAAAAAGTGTTGGAGGATTACAGCTTGCCTAAGAAAGTCTTGAGTGAAAAACATTGTTGAAAAGGGACAGTTGAAAAGACTTATAGATGTGTCAGACTAGGTCACGATGGACATCTTTGGTGAGTTTATTTGTGTAAACTCAGGTAGAAAACATCATAAATTTCTTGGATAAGAATGCTGCCTGGGTTTCCCTGTGGGCTGCAGAGTTTTCTTTCTTAGTTCATATTTCACATTAAAAGAGTGGTCACCAAATCATTTCATTAGTTGTTTGTGATGCTGAAAAACATACGTTGCCAAGATAAGTTGAATTGCATTTTGGACATATTGTGAATTTTTAGTTAGAAAAATAGAGAAATCTGGGGTTTTGAAAATAATTTAAGAACATCAAACAAACTCGCGACTTGCCTGCTCTTAGAAAGATTTTGCCATCACACAATCAAAATGGGAAATCATTTCTCACCTTGTAAAAGTCAAAGGCAGCCTCTGCAATTTCATTATTCTGTTGCAATCCAAATATTATTCTTCCATTCTCTAACTCTTTCTCATCACTATGTGATCAAACTATTGCCTGGAAAAGAAAGGTTAGATTTATCAATCAAAGTTTGCTACTAGCACTCAAAATAATTGAACCCTCAGGAGAAACAAGCTCTGTGTATTTTTTGTTGTTGTTTCAATATCTCCATAAAAAGTCATTTCAATATGTTTGGTTCTGTGGCAGGAGGTTTTATGAAGTGTTTATCCTTTTCCCAGTCTCAGACAGCCAAGTTGAGATATATATATATACATTTACTGTTTTAGTGACAATAAAACTTTTCCATGGAATTCCATGCATTTTTGCATATTAAAAGACATCTTTAGAAGAGGTCAAATCAGGGTTTTTTTTTGTTTCTTCCTTGCTTTTAATGGAATTCTGTCCAGAATTTAATTTTGATATCCAAAAAAGAGCACAGAGTGGTTTTGATAATTCAGTGGGTGAGAACAGAGAGTGGATCTGACAGTTCAGTGAGTGACTGTGCCTCTTAGCCATGAACTCTTGTGTTAGAGGATCTGCAACATATTTCCACAGTTACTAGAGCAAGACCTGTGGCAAAACTAGGCAGGTTGGAGAATTGGGCAGACAGGAACCTCATGAGGTTCAACAAGGACAAGTGCAAGGTCCTCCACCTGGGGCGAAATAATCCCAGCAATCAAGACAGATTAGGGGCTGACCTGCTGGAAAGCAGCTCTGTGCAGATGGATTCGTGGAGTTCTGGTGACACCAGGTTAACTTTGAGGCAGAAATTTGTCCTCATGGACAAGAAGGCCAATTGGATCCTGGCCTGCATCAGGAGGAGTGTTGCCAGCAGGTGATTCTGCCCTTCTCAGCTCTGTTGAGGCCACACGTGGAGTATTATGGGCAAATCTGGGTTCCCCAGTATGAGGGACATAGAACTTAATATAGAGGGATAGAGGGGCTTAATATAGAGAACTTAATATAGAGGTATGTATAGAATATGAGGGACATAGAACTTTGTTGCATAGAGCGACAAAGATTATTAAGGGACTCAAATATCCACCATATGAGGAAAAACTAAGTGAGGTGAGTCTGTTTGGTCTGGAGAAGGCTAAAAGAGGATCTAATCAATATGTATAAACATTGAAGGAAGAATGTAAAGAAGAGGGACCAAATTCTTCTCACTCGTGGCCAGTGATAGAACAAGGAGTAAAGCTATAAATTAAAATACAGTAAGTTCCATCTGCATAGGAGGAAGAACTTCTTTACTGTGAGTGTGACAGAGCCCTGGCAGCGGCTTCCCAGAGAGGTTGTGGATTCTTCTCTGGAGATCTTCAAAATCCACCTGGATGCGACCCTGTGCTATTTGCTTTAGATGTCTCTGCTGGAGCAGAAGAGTTGGACTGGAAGATCTCTAGAGATGCTTCCAATCCCAACCATTCTGTGTTTCTGTGATTATGTGTATAAATGAATAGATCCTTCACAGCTTTACACATGTGAACGATGAAACGTAGCCGAGAATCAGAGTACCTTTAAGGCTGGAAGGGACCTCTACAGGTTGTCTAACCCAGCCCCCCCCCCCCCCCCTCCAACATACAGGGTAACCTAGAACATGTGGGGGTTTGAAGATCTCCAGAGAAGGAGATTCCAAAACCTCTTTTGGAAGGAGATTCCAAAACCTCTGTCACCCTCACTGTTATGATTTTTTTTCTTAAGTTTCTGTGGCACTTTTGGTGCTTCAGTTTGTGGCCATTTCCTCTTGTCCTCTCACTGGACATCACTGAAAAGAGGTCGCCCCATTCTCCTCACTCCCTCCCTCAGAGTAAAGGCATTTATACACACTGATCAGATCCCCCCTCAGCCTTCTCTTCCTCAAGCTGAACAGGCCTAGCTCTCTCCAGGGCAGACGTTCCAGGCCCCTGATCATCCTCATAGCCCTGCATTGGACCTTCTCCAGTAGCTCCACATCCCTCTTATACTGGGGAGCCCAGCACTGGACACAGTGCTCCAGAGGTGGCCTCACTAGGGCTGAGCAGATTGGGATTTTTCTTTAAGTATTTGTAAACATTCTAAACTAAGAAGTAGCATTTTGTTCTAACTTTTATAATTTATTTTACTAGAAAAAGGATGGTTTTTATTGTATTCAGGCAGTGAAAACTCTTGCCAAAATAGCTTTCAAAAACAGCAACAAAGAAGGTTTTACTTTCATTGAAAATCCAAAATTCAATAAAAATATCTGATTCTTCAAATTACTGAAACAAATTCAGAGAAAGCTTTGAGAATGACCCTTATTTTTATCATGGATGGTCAAAATATGTTATTCTAGTTATTTCAAGTGAGTCTTGCCTACCAATGTCTTTCTATATTAGAGTAGCAAAAATAGTGATATATTTAGGACCAAATAACTTCCATCAATTAAATAGTCTAAAATATTTTTACAAACTTATATTATTCAGACTCATTCTATTTCTGACAACCGTTTGTTCTTTAGGTTCCAATCAAAAGTGATTACAGTCAATTTAAAAAATTGACAATATATTCTTTAAACTAAATCCTTTTTCAAAGTAAATCCTTTAAAGCTTTTATTACAAACATAATGAAAGTGTAGAACAGCATAAATCACTATGTCCTTAATGGAAATATCACATTACCCTTAACAACAAAAACAAAAATCAAATCCAAAAATTTTTTAAAGATTTAAATGAAGCCAAGATACAAATGTAGATGTGTAATATTTTTCAAAGTGTCAATTTCCTCAGTGAAAAGAGAAATTATTGTGTACACTAAATTCTTTATTGCTGAATTTAGAAGTGAAATTCAGCTCAGTTACCGTGATTTTAAGTTTATGACAGCCTGATGTAGAACTTGCACAGGACATGCTAAATCTTGTATAGGGATTACTTTTAAGGCCTGAACTGTGTGTTTTTGTGACAATACTGCTTCAAATAAAAAACACAGTGACTTTTTTATGAGAGGATTTGTTGCCATAAACTTTCATAATCTTTTTCTGTTGGATGACATGCCAGCAGCCAGTATATGTGTACTGAAGATTACATATATATACAGTACTCAAATGACTTAGTTACAGTCATTCATTAAATATATTCTATCAGTAAAAAACATATACTTTTGTGTTTCAGTGTATAACATAGTTTATAGAAAAAACATCTGGGATAGAATACTTTCTCTTTTTCTATGATGATTTTCTTTGTATCTCTCCATCTTTAATGGAGAAGGGCAATGATCATCTTTAGCATTTGACGAGATATAGATGCTATGCAATCTACCAAGTCAAAGAAACCACCAGCAAGGGCAGTGTCACCATTTCAGTGGAGTGCATTTTTATATTGAGAATCTGTAGTGTTTATAATGCTATTCTACTTATTCCACTGAGCAGCCTCCTCTCATTTTTCTCTTTCAAGAGAAATCCCTTTTCAACAATTAAAAAAAATTCTACATTGTTATTATGAAGGCAGTAGCTAGGAATGAAGGGGAAGGGAAAGAAAATTATTTATTTATTTATTTATTTTTAAAAAGCTAGGACAAACACTTCCCTGGTGAGATTTCAACACCTGATTCAAACTCCTGAATTCATACACTATAGCTTGAGAATGATTTTATCTGATTGGATAGCTGAGACTGTCTTGCTGAACTTTCTTCTGTTTTCTATATGGACTAATAGAGGATGAGAGTTTGCAGTGCAACCCCTTCTACCTTTGAACTCAAGTGTCAAAACAAATGTCGTCATTGTCGAGAAGTAAACATAAAAATACTCGAACATTGGAAAAAGCTATTAGTATTAATTTGTCCAGGTTTTGAAAACAGCTCACTGAACAGTCAAATTGAAGTGTCAAGCTACTTCATCCATTTCCTGAGAACTATTGCAGGTGAATGGGCCTATCTGACATAATCAGATAAACACAATGTAGGAAATCTCTTTGGTACTGTACGAAAGCAACTGAAGACTAGAAATGATGAAATAAACATAGTAACACTCTGATCTGCTAAATAATATTAATACTTAGCCAGCTCCTTTCCACTTTCTAACCTATTAAATGTTTCACAGGCATTAGGGAATAACATGTTGACTCAGCAAAAGCACTCCCCTCTGTTTTACTTTTTTTCCTAATTTAGTGGATAAAAAATCTCTTAGTTCTATTTAGCTCCAGTCTTAAAAAAATCCTGAGGATCTAGAGTGATTTCATGTGCCATAACAATAGATAAAATATAATTCTTTTTATTTCAAACCATTAAGAATACACTACAGTTCTGCAGTTGTTTTCCATAACATTTTCCTCCTTATTCCCTTGTGCAATGAAATTTCCTTTATTTCAGAATTTTCTTATCTCAGATTTGGGAAAAGAGAAAAAAGAAGAAAAAAGGGAAAATCTATGCAATATGTTAAGAACAACTAGTGCAAGCATTCAGTGGTGACATGTACCAGAATGGCAGTGTCATTCTTATGAAATGAAAGAAAAAATACAATAGTAGATTGAGGTGGAAGGAGAAACACGTTGAGACTACCAGCAAAAGCTTTTTTTTTTTTGAATTGTATGTCATTCTACTATTGAGATTTCAAAAACAATAATCTATTCTTCTACACAGGATTTTCAGACTACCACAGGAAATACGTTTGTTGAAAGTGGTAGTCTGTAACATCAAATCTAACCTCCTTGGTGGAACAAAAGTATTCCTTGGTGATTGTGCAAGTGCAGATGTGTTATCAGTAATGTATTCCTGCCATTAACCTCAATTCTTGTTCTACAGTACTTTTGCCTGTCTATCACTACATTTAAGCAAATATTTTGTTGCTTAAAAGGTCTTATAGCTCAGCTTGTTCTATTATCTTTTTTTCCCCACTACCTGAAGGAAGTCTGGGATTGCTTTTCAAGGAAGGTTTGCTTGAACTTTTCTCAGATAAAAATATTCTAATTTACAAAGCTACAGAAAGTAATCTTATTTAACATTGTAATTGCACACTCTAAGAAGAAGCATGCTGGAGTGATGTTATAACACAAGCAAGTCAACTGTGCCTGGTGTCACAAGCAGTTCACTTCAGATATCATATCCTCAGTCCCTTAAAATGAAGAATTTTCCTGAGGACAGAGACATTATATGGCTTTTCTTCACACTTTCTTAACTATCTGATACACAGGAAGTCTTATGATGTTTTCTTGGGTATTGGATGGAATGCATTCAGTTTAAAAAAAGAATAAGATTCCTTATAGGTAATTCTTTTTCAAGTTTAAAGAATTCAATATTAGGCTGGGTGCTTCCTTAAAAACATATTTTTTCTAAGGGAATGTAGAAACAAGCATCGTTCACCTGTTTAATCCAGAGTCCTCTCTGCTCAAGGCAGCAAAAGATGTTGCAGCAGAAAGCAGAAAAAACCTGCAATAGGGAACTATGTGACAATGCACATAATAGTTTATTTTGGTCTCTGTACTATTTTGATTTTTTTGAAGTTGTAATAAACTGAAATGGTGCCATCTTCATTCTAGAACATTTATATTTTACCGTGGTCTCATGTAAAATGATAAAAAGATGCATAATCACCTCTTGTTCTCACATCTTTTATACTGTCAAGAGTGTCAACTAGCAATAACCAAGTACAGTACTCACAAAAGCAACAGTAAATTAGATGTAGATATAATTCCTAAGCATGTGAGGTAAAACATATTCGTGAATATATGCTCCTATTAAAAAAAAAAAAAAAGAGAGATCTGTAAAATAATAATTAACATCCAGTTACTTAGTATGGCTAGTGTCTAAATTTCTGTTTAATATTTTGCTAATATCACCCTTTTATTTATTATTTTAGATAAGCCTCACTACTCTTTATGGTGAGCAAAATAGTCTAAAAGTACTTTCTAAGCTGCATTGGGACATTTCGGGCCTATAGTTATGTCTTTTGTGGTGAATTCCATTCTGAAGAAAAGACTGAAGTCTTCCCCATACTGTGAGATCTTCTCTAGCTCATCATATCTGCAGACTTTTCCAGCAGTGAGCTTATTTATTAATCAGGGAATTACAGTCTGCGCTACATAGGAAAGAGGGACTCCCCTCATATGGCTTGCTTAGTATTCACCTGATTTAACAGAATGAAACTTCTTGGCACACACGGATGTTTTGTTGTGAATCTCTATCACCTAGGTATGAGACAGACCTTCCATCATCAAAGAAAAAGACATTTTAGCCTTTTTTTTTTCTTCTCTATTTCTTGGAATATATAATAAATATTTACTAATTGTGGAAGGAAGGAAGGAAGGAAGGAAGGAAGGAAGGAAGGAAGGAAGGAAGGAAGGAAAAGAAAAATTAGTTTAGTTTTAAGCCACCTACTTTGTTGATGATTGACCAACTAGACTTGAGATCTTCCACTAAAATATACTTTAAAATTGTATTTATATATTTATGTATTAACTTGGTGTGTACTGTATGTTGCTACTCTTTCAGTCACAAAGCAGCAGGTCAGCTGCTCTCATACCATGAAATTCTATAGAGTAGGAGAATACTTTCCTTTAGTGTTTGTCATCTCCAAAAAGTTCTACTCATATCTTGTCCGCTCTCTCCTTTTATTTCATAAAAAACTCTAAAAGTAGGAAAATGGAGTGCAGTATCTGAAAAGTATTCAATTCAAAATTTGACAGTGGCGAAACTGTAAATTGCTAACTAAAATAAAAATAAAATTAAAAAAATTAAAAAGGAAGTTATTCATTTTAGGTCTAATCCCCAAAACACCTCTGAATTAAAATTCTTTGATGTATTTAGTCTAATTAGTTTAATCATATGTCATCCAGATACTATTTCTGTTTCTAAGGTTTTCCATAACTCCCAGTAAATTTAGCTAATTTTAGAAATTTTCATTGACTTTCTGTAAATTTAACACTATTTTAAGATTCAGCTTGTCTTGCCATTAAACAGTCTTTTCTTCTTTTCCTTCCAGACCGAGGTTTTGCCACTTGCAGATGTAAATTAGTAACCAGCCATGCCATTTTATTATGCCAAAATGCAAACTTGTCAATTATTTCAGGATAAATTCTGAGTATGAAAATAGCTGACTGTAATATGCTAGTCCTTACTGAAAAGGTTTTTTTTTTAAAATAGCGTAAAACATGGACATAGCTGATGGAAAGGGCAAGTTCAATACTGCGAGCATTTATGTGTTTTTTTGGCTTTCTGTGCATTTCTGTGCAGTTTCTGTGCATTTTTGCAGGTGGTTTGCTTACAAACCTCCATCACAGTATCATGGACAAATCTTCCTTATATTTGTCCATTTTCAGTCACTGAACTGAAGAAATTCTTAAAGACTGTAAAAAACTTGATGTGGAATACACAGCACAGAGTTGACAGAAAAATAATATTGTCTGTGCAAACATCACATTAACAGTTACCAAATCAGAGTGGTAGCATTTAGCCCCATTCTGCATATTTCTGAATGATCATACCAGAGCTGCAGGAGGAAGTTGATCATATTTCTTATGTATAGCACAACTTAGATGGGAAAAATTCCTTCTGTATAGTAAATAGAAGCGACTATTTTCCACACTTTCCTATAAAACGTATATAGGGTATCCTCTGCATCTTCCCTCTACTCAGCTGGTAATTTCAGCTTTTCCATTCCTCCCTCTCCCATTCACTCCTTAATTGTGAAAATATATACAGGACCTTCAAATCTTTAGATACATTCTTGGTCTTACAGAATATATTTTAGATTTAAAAAAAGAATAGAAGTTGTGCCAGTCCTTAATAAATTGAATTTTTTAGGTGAATGCTTAGCATCTCAATCCAAGTTAAGTTCAAGATATGTAAATCTCTAATATTTTCTTTGCATTCCTAAGTAATAATCATTTGTGAAAAATAAATGACTAATCAGCATTTCTGATTTCTGCAATTGCATATTTCCTTGCCTTTAGCAGATCTGATTGCACAGGTAGTATTCAGGTGCAATTTCAAAGGATTTTTGTTTTAAAATTACTAACAACTGTGAAATGATTTCTAGAGTTTAAAATCCAAGAGGAACAATCACTGTAGTATTGTTATTGACAATAGTGCCTTTAAGTTTTCCTTAGGATATTCTTGAGTCTTCATTGAGAGAAATGAACAGCTTTGTAGATATGAATTCTATTACTGCTGTACTGTTTCTAATACATTTTTCAGCAGCAAAATGGCTTTGTACCACTAAACAACGCCTACTTGAAAGTGAAAAGGGAACAAAAGCTCATAAAACTGCAATAAAATATTTATTTCTCCTCAGCAATAGGATTAATTTTATCACTCTAGATTTATGACCCTGGAAATTCTTTACTGGATATTTAATATATCAAAATAGCAGAACAAGGAGTCAGAGTTAGAAAATGCTTTGTGAAACTTGTGATTTACTGAAGGAACAGATTTAGACTTTTTTCATACAACTTAATAAAATAGCGGAGAAATTGAATTAGCTTGGCATAAAGTTTAATTGCCTGACAAAAATTTGATAGTGTTATTGTGTTACTGGTTAGGTAATACATAAATCAAATTTGGTCTTTTGTCTGGTCTGATTAAGGAAGGGATTCTGCTTTGTAAAAAGGTCAATTTTCACTTACTTATGGTATGTATATAAAGAGGGAAATATTACGTTTTTTGGACATTTCATTCCTTTGACTCCTTGTCAAAGCTGACCTTCATTGGAACAAAATTATATTAACATCATGATGCAAATAGATTAGACTGAATTTTAATATTTATTCTTCCAAATTCCAGAGGTCATTTACTAAAAATCAATATTTCTTCAATAAAAAAGAAAAAAATGAATTTAAATTTAATTTTATTTCAGATAAGTAGTTTTTCCATTATACCAAAATAAGATGCTAGTAATATATAAAAATAAAATAACATAGCCCAAAATTGTGTATGACATTTTGACATCTAATTATGTATCATGGTTACAATAAAACAATATAACACTTTCATTTGAAATTTCACCAATTTTACTGAGTGAAAATAGATTTTTTGTTTAATATAACATTGTGGAAAACATCAACAAAGGTATTGATAAAATTGTTGATAAAATTTTCCCTGCAGCTTGGTTCAAATCTGCTTTTACGACTGGCACAAGAGAAATGGCTATTTCAGTCTAAAATATGAGATCCTAAAGAGTAATTTTACACAAGCGATCCTAAAAGCACACTTTGGACAAAGTTACTGAAAACTTTTCTGAGATGGAAGAATCAGGTGGAGATACTCATGTAAAAGTCTGGCATATGTTTGGCTATTATATTGGCACTAGAAAGCTAAATAATGTTAAAATTCTGGTCCAGATGAAGTCATTACAAACTGCCTTTGCATTGCACAAGTATCTCAAACAATTATGCGCATTATATTGAAAAGATTTTGATAATTGTGAAATTATTCTATGAAAAAAAACAGGATCATCTGTACAGTAGTTTTAGGATGCTAAACTGTTTTTCCAAATAGCAGGCCAACAGATAAACTTGTAAAAAAAATGATTGTGGGTCTGTGCTGATTGTTTGGAGAACAAAGTTGTAGTTGTAATACAAGAATTGCTACAGATTAATGTAGCAGAAGAACCAAATTTCAATATCATTAAAAAAAAAATCAAGGGAAATGCTGGAAGAATATGGACTAAACATATTATTTCTGGAGCTATTCTCAATTTCTTGTAATAATATTACTTTGAGGTCTCATCTTTACAGTGCTGATGATGTTTTAGTCAATTGTCATTCAACATTTTTCAGAAATGACATTCCTTTCTATGTTTTAATCTGATTTAAAGCATTTGGAGGCCAAGGAGTCCTGAAATAGAACATTCTTTATGATATATTTATTTGTATAAAGCCTATAACTGGCACACTAAAATGAACAAATTGGAAACATGCTACTATAGGGTTGCTAGACTAATAGGAGCCTTAAAAGCTTGCTTTTTCCTCCTACAGTTACTGAGAAATCATGCTTAGTTAGCATAAATATATTAATAACGATAAAGTTGAGATCAAAATAACAAAATAACCTTTTAAAAAAAATTTATTGACTGAAATGGCATATAGTTATTTAAATACTCTGTCTTTCATATCACATATATCAACAGCACGATTAAGAGCCCATTAAAAAATTTATTGGGCCATAACCTCATTTGTACTATCTTTCTTACGTTGTGAAGAAATTTCTTGAAGGTTAGCCAATAAAAATTACCATACCTTTAAGATTCTTACATCTTCAAACATAGGGTCATTTCAGTTATCTGTATATGAAAACTCATCGTTTGACTCCCACAGACATTAGGTGTAGTGTACAATATATCACTGCTTAGGAAACAATAAAATACCAATTTTATGGCTCAAATTTAAGAGACCATTAAACTACTACTAAGTTGCTATTCCTTTGCTAGCATTGTTGCCATGTGGTGAATAATAGGTATCAAAGAAAGGAAGTGATTTAATAAAAGTAGTCCCTTTGCAGAAAATTTCAAGATACTGAAATGAGATTACAGAGTAAAGTCTGTTTAGTAAGAAGAAAAGGCAACAAATGAAGTGTGATTTTAGCAGATGTGCAGCAGAAAAGCCTTACAAAGTGGTTGGATTTTTTGTTTGTTTGTTTTTAATAAGTTATGTTCTGAAGCAGAGGCTTCAAAGCAGAAGTCAACTAGGGCAATTTTAATCACATGGGCTCTAACCAGAACTATTTTAGTCACATGGGCTCTAACCAGAACTTTGGCATTCCTGCACCTCAGCCCTACAGACAAACAGATGTTCAGCCCTGGACAGATTGTCTGCTTGGGGAGTCGAAGGGATGGGGAAATAATTAGAAATATTACCATTAGTCAGAAATTTTCTATCAAAACATATCTATACACACAATAACATTGCTGTGAAATTAGCATGTTCCTTTATTGATGTTTTTTCATTCTCTGTCTGGAATATTTTACCTATCATCAAGTGAATCCAGATCACAGTATTACAGGCTTGTGGGGTTTTTTTTTTCATATTAAACACTCCTGTTTTTTTCTGTTTTATCAAAGCATTTATCATCTGGTTGGAGCAAAATATTGTACCACTGAAGCTGTATTTTAAGAAGTGCAGTCCCTGCCTTCTCTATAATCTACACTTATTGTTCATTCTTTGCCACTTGTTACAAAATACAATCTTTCCTCTGCCTACACCATTGCACTTCAACTTCCATTAGACACTGCAGCTACTCAAACACACACTGAAATAGAATCATTCAAAATTTTAAAATCAAATTATTTCTGACCTTGCCTTTCTCTAAAAACACTTCCAACATGTTCGTACTTCTCCTGATTCAAAAATGCCTATCTGTATACATACTTGAATTTATCAAGTGATAGAAAATCAAAAAGATAGAAACACAGGTTAGAATAGCATTGGGAATATGATAAACGATAGCAACTGAGCCCACGGTGTAAGGCATTAGGAATGTTTAGGCACAGATTTTGGCTGTAATGGATAATTCATCCGCATTATCTCAAACTTCTCAGAATACTGGAAAAGTTAAGAATAAACATTGGCAGGATGATAGATTAGATAATTAAAACGTCCTTTCTCAGAAGCAACGAGTATAAAATCTGGCTGTTCATAACATTACTTTGCCTATTTTGATCATTTATATGGCAGTTTTTATCTCCCCAGATAAAACTCTCCTATGCTTTTTAATAAAATCATTTCCATCTGAAAGTTGACCAGAGGTTTCAAAGTAAGAAATGAAATGCTCATTTTAAAAACGGGAGGATTTTTTAAAGTAGAGACTAGTAAAATCTTGATCCAGAATTACCACTGAGGAATTAGGATTTGTGAAGATAACAATTTTCCCACTGACATCTCAATCGTGACTTTCACTTGTAGTTTTAAAATGCTGTCTCTCTATACCAAACATTGGCTCTGGTTCCAATAGGCAGTATAATAAAACAAACTGTTGTCATTATCCAGCTTTGGGTAATGAAAAATGAGCTATGAGGAAAGCAACTTGCTTGGTCCTGTTCAAGTTATAAATATTATACTTTTAAAGCTGTTACAGTAAGGAAAACTAGTTTGGGAGTTTTACAGGCTCTTAATCTTTGGCTTGAAGTACTTTTATATTAAATAATGTTTTTCATGAAAAGTCATGAGAAAATCCAGAAGCAGTCTTATTTTGACAATTTGTAGGAATATTGTAATAAAATTGAAGAGTCCAGACATTGTACTTATATATGGAAAATTGTACTTATATATGGAAAGAATGGCTGTCCATCATAGCATTTTAAATAACTTAAGATGAAAAAAAACCCACAAATATCTAAGTCTTTATTCTTACTGAAAATCATTGCAGCCAGTCCCATGACTAGCTAGTCGCATAAATTGTCATGATTGGCCCTGTAATGAACACTCTGATTGAAAGTATCTTCTCTGTTTCTTGAGAGTTATTTAAGAGCCCAGAAGCATCATCCACTCCAAGCTTCTCTTTACTGAATTAGGATGCAATGCTGGTCACATTTGGTCTTTAACATGCTACTTGGTCTTGCAAATCATTTCTATAACAACTGCCCCATAAATCTGATGGCATTTTTTTAAGTAATAATTCTTTTTTTTTTCAATCACAACATCTGATCTGATCTATAGAAGGATCAAGCACAATTTACTGACTAATACATAACAGAAATAAATAGTTAATACAAAAGTTTAAGCAACATATACAGATCTCTGAAGCAACTATATGCAGGAAAAGGAGTTATACCAAAAAGATATGGCAAAAAGGCCACATCTGTTTTTGCATTTGTCTCTTGAAAGATGAAGTAGGACTGACCCACCGGTTAAATCTGTCTCACTCGAAAGGCAAGGGAAACTGCTGGAAATGCTAACAAAGCATACCCATCAACAACTCTGTTGGCCTCTAGCACACCACCAAAAGGAACTGTATCCTTACTAAACCAGACTGGAGGTAGAAGTACCTTAAAATGCATTACTAACAGCTTTCTATCTGTAAATATATTTTATATGGTAATTGAATCAGGACATAATTTTAATCCTATGAGCAAAAAGAAGATTTACAGTTGCTTTAGTAAAATGCCCAAGCATTTTATGTCTACTGAACAGTAAGTCAATGTTCATAGCAGCCATGTGTAGAAAACAAACTGGAAATGTTCCAAATAGCCTCTTACGATCTGCCATGTCACTAATCCACAAATTAAATCACTGCTGAAGTGGAATATGATATGATTTTTTAGAACAAGTTCAAAGACATTTGCAGTTAATTGTGTTTGTGATTTGCACATCAAAGTAGTAATAATAAAAATACTTAGTTGTACATAGCACTTTCATCCTTAGATCATGATGCATTTGTCAAAAGTGAATAAGTGCTCCCATTCCCCATTTTATGATCAGATTTTCCTCTGATTTCCTCTTGGTCCCTCAGTCAAAACAAAGGTGAAATAACTTTTTGAAAATTGAAAATACATATAAAACATACCTATTTTCTTTTGTGCTTAGAAGACATCCCAATGTGCAGAACTAACCTATCAGTTTGAAAAACTGAATCTGACCCATAAGTCTCTGAAAAAGCAGAAATCTTGATATAGTGTGCTGTTGGACAAAATGCTAACATATCAGAGATAAAAATATTCCATGAATCTGCTGAGCTTTTTTCTCTTTGTTTCTGTGCTCTGCTTCACTTACTCCATCATTGCTGTTTTATTTTTTATTATTTCAGTTACCTTCTATTGAGCAAGTGTAATATGGTAATTGAAAAGCAGCCATGAAAACAACATATTTACCTGTCCAAAAGTTTGAAAAGGTAAGGAGAAGGATGGTATAAGAAATTTTGCTTAGCAGAAAGGTGTGGAAAAGGCACCAAGGTAACTGATAGCAATTACTAGACTTAACATTAAGAGCTGTCTGCAGATACAGTTAGGGAAAAGTTGCTGAATGTGAGTGAGAGCTGGATTTCTGCTTCAGAAAAAAATATTCTAAATATTCTATCTTTCAGAATATAGAATATTTAGAATATTCTATATTTCAGATAGAAAATATAGCTTTGGAGTAGAATGAGGCAAAAAAAATAGCATGAAGCAATAAGAAAATGATTAGCTGAAACAAGCCACACAGAATTATAAACTGAAATGAGAGATACAAAAGCAGAGAATGAGCAACAAATGGGAGAGAGAAGTATATGTACAGTTGGGAAGGAAGGGAAATTCAAATGTCCTTCCTCCACAAATAACCTTTCACGGTTTTGTTCTATTTGCATGAAGAAATTTTTTGAGTGGGATCTTTATCAGTTTCCAAAATATGGAGGTTCTTGTATCTTTAGTATTTTAGTATATGAAATTGGTTCTATAGCCTAATGTAGATCCACTGCTGTCTCTCTTGGTAGAAGTGCGTACAGAAGGAGTCAGGTTAGCTTGCTGACCTGCAAGCTCAATCCTGCTCCATATTAAACCTTTGGTTTCAATTGATTCCTTACAAATGGAGTCTTTTTGAAGCTAGCAATACAATACAAGCAATAGAACAGAAGCAATATTTTCCTACCTGGACAATACAGCCATTGTTAAGCTTTATATTTTTTTTACCAAGAAACTACATCAATATACTCCAGTTTGAGAACACATGTTGTATCAAAACTCTCTCAGACACTAGCCTAAGAAGGTTAGAATACAAAAATCTTGAGAGAGTAGAATCCTTATACAGCTCACAAGCTCCTCCTTAAAATAAAACTAGTTTATAAATTATACATGATATGTAAAGGTATGATCATCCAGTCAAAGAAAACTCTTTGACCATAGCACACTTATCCAGTGGTAATACATTTTCTAATCTAGGAAGCAGACAGATAGAGAAAGAATAAGTGTCATACAACTGGCAATGCTCAATGAATAATTGAAGATGCTTATCTACTATTATGATGAGTGAAGCACATAGACTTATATCTGAGGAAACAATAATTTTCAGCATTAACCATCACCTCCAAGTTCAAAATCTACCTCAGAGCATTGTATAGAATAAAAAAGGGGCATCATCATTTATTTGACTCTACAAAATCTGGCAATGTCCAAGTAATGCACCTGGATTGTTTCCCAATAACAGGGCAAACTCTACTTTATTCTCCTCTCCTTTTATCCATTTCACCACCTTTATTACTTTCTGAGTCAAACAAGTGCTCCTATTGCTCTTACAGTAGGCTGCTTTTTATGTGTTAGGCTGCTAGCCCTCTATTTGCTAAATGCAATAAATTAGATTCAAGGCTAAGTAACACTTCCATGACATTATATTCCTGGGGTAGCATTAGGTTACTACAAAGGCCAGTTTCGGGGACTCCTGGTAGCTTTGGACTGGCCTTTTCACTCACAAGGAAACAGGGCACTGTGACCCCTCTGGTTTGGACAGGAAACTGGGACAACACTGATTAAAGTGATTCAGAAAAACATTTTCTCGACAAAATGTATATTCGAGTAACTAACACATAGCAGAGATCAATCTTTTCATACCACTTTCGGTAAGTTAACCTTATCTAATGAGTTCTTCTCCAGGCTAGGAAAAGGCAAATATCCTGGCATCCCTCTCCTTTCTTGCTGACATCTTCCAGAGAGAATAACAAATTTCACTCATGCTTTCTACCCCATTCTGCCTGTGATTTTATTTTTCAGGAACTAATCTGACCATTTTTCCAAAGATCCAGTACATTCTCTCAGCTAGTACCTTATTTTATCATTGTTCCTTTTCTTCCTTATTATTTAATTATTTGTAGCTCACAGGATATTTGCTGTTACACTAAAATAATACATATGGGTAAATGCAAACACAAGGTTCTCACTCTTTGTTTTAGTACGACAACGATTTGAATGAAAGCTTCTGGAGACAGAGAAGAAAAAACATAGATTTTAGAAGTTAAAGTGAGATGGGTTCATAAGAGCAACTTAGTTGTGTAGAGAAAATAGAGAGCCACAAAGGTAGAGGTAAGCTCCAGTACTTCTGAAACATTTCTCATATGAAAACTTAAAATTAGTAGTAAAAATAAAATTGTCTCTTTCTTCTTTGTGTGCTCACACTAGAACATTGTCACACTAAATGTGTGTCACACTGAAACATTACCACTGTGTCACCATTTTTCATCTTCTTGTTATATGCACTGTTTCAATGTCCCAAGAAGTTATAACGTTCTTGTAAAAAAGAATGAGTCAGAAAAATGAAAATTCAACCCTTATGTCTCTCTGATTTTGATAGAACTACCTTCTTCTCTCCTCCAGGCAAAACTGTTGGAATAAAAAAAAAATCTATCCTGTATCTTCTACCTTATTTCCCCCAGGTCTGCTGTCACAATTCCCTACACTATGCGCCCATGTTATGTTGCTATTACAAGGTGCTGCCCTGACCTGCAAATGGAATAGAGTGATATTAAAAAAATAATGTTATTCTGCTCTCTACTATTTGGAAATACTGGATGAGCAATTCATTAAAAGGGTCTCTGCTGGTGTTGGGCTGTTGCTTGGTGAATTCTTCAAAGACATTAATACCATTTTTATCTTATCTAAGCTTTTCAGAAATGACCTCACCAGAAAAAAAAAAACAAAAAACACTATCATTAAAAAAAATTGTTAGTGACATTCATTTAGAGAGCAGTGCCAATTATAAAGCCTAATCAGAATACCAAAAAAAGAAAAACTAAATGATGCTAAGAATTGGAGTAAAAAGTTGGATGAATAGCAACATGATAGGTGTGCGAAAGGCATCGATTGATGGTGATCTGCAGAACATTAGCATTTGCATTCAACTACATGTAGTCTTTGAGTGAATCACGAACAGATTTACAGAAATACTAATGGTATTATACAATGAATCCCTTACCTGAAATCTTGTAAATTCACATTGATCATACATTCAAGGAAATGGAGAAGATATGGAATGGAAAAGAAATGAAGAGAAGGGCATAAGAAGATCTGTGACTAGTTAAAGGTATGTTTACATTGGAAACCAGAAGATCATTTCTATCAGAGAACAACCATGCAGAACATCCTGTTCTTGGAAATTGCAGTTAGTTCCAAGATATTTTGAGAGATCCTCAATTTGGTTGTGTGTCAAAACAGGCAAGTGATATCAGTGATAGTGGAGACTTCACTCCATATCCACTTCCATATAAAAGACAGCCTCCACAGCTCCGGCAGCCTCCTCTCTGGTCTCAGAGGTTTAATAATTATAATGACAGAAATGCATAGGAAACAGAAAATAGAACACAAACAAAAGCATTTTTAACTTGCACACCTATCACACATATACTGTATTAGAGTTTATAAGCTTACAGATAGCAACAGAGGATGTCATTGCTGAATTATTAGCTGGTCATAATTATCCATTCTGTCTTCTCTCATTTCATGCTGTTTTGTTATTCCCTTTGTTTTTTCCATTACATAACATTGGATTGGAAGTACCTTGGGCTAGGATCCATTTTTGTTCTTTTATATGCTATTCATCTTATCTGTACTTGAGGCATGCTGGACATTATTGAACTCCATAAAATAATAAAATTCAGAAGGAAATACCATAAAAGCAGTCCCTCCTGTGAAATCTCTGTCATTTCTATTATTATTTATGTCCAGCAATACCATGAGAAGATTCTCTATCTCATTCTTTTAGTGTTTCCTGTTACGGTCTCAACTGGAAACAGTAGTGAAAAGTAATATATTCCAATATTTTAAAGTCTTGACACAAGGTAGCCTAAACATGTTCCTTGATTTAGGTAAATGTTCAGAAGTTTTCTTATTATTTCTTAGTCAATACACTTAGCTAGAGTTTCTTAACAGATTTTTGAAATTCTGAGAGTAAAGGGTCTTCATAGTTACAGAAAGCTTTAAAATAGAAAAACAGCTTACAACGATTTCTTGTGATTTGTGTGCTGCGCTTTAAAGCACCTCATTGTGCTGTAGTTTAAAGCACCTCATAGACATTTACTTCAGGCTTTAAGTATGATATTGTGTTTGCTGTGGCCATTAAAACTCTGAGGTTTGTAGAACACCTGCATTACAGCAAAAATCTCAGCAGGTCATATAGCACTTTTCATAAAAGCATCATGGGCCATGGGTCCATCTCTTAGACCATGCAGGGCCTTCCTAAGATAACAGATGTCATCTGGATTCTTAGCAGAGAAATTTTTCTTCTAAAGCTTAAGTGTCTAACAGAAAGATGTTCTGCTCCTTCCTTTGCTTTGGTTTCTTAAAACTTGTAGGGAATTAGATTAATTTACTTCAGGTAATATGTAGCTGAATAATGCCAGTGATGGATGCAACTCACAAGCAAAGAGAGATCTCCACAGAAACATGATTACAATTGTGACACTCTAACCCAGAATGCTCCCAAGTCCTGCCTTATTTTTAGTTTTACTTACAGAACTAATTTTGGTCTGATTGCTGTAATCATACCTTTAGAACACATGACACAGATAGATGTATAAAGTGGAATTTTGCCTTTTTAAAAAAATATATATAGATATAATTTCTGAAGTTGAAAACCCTTACCTTTTACATGAGGTGATATTACAAAGCATTTCTCTCTTTCTCCCTAAAAGGTAGGTTGCTGGCTGTCTAGACAACTCCAGCACTGTGGTGAGAGAACTACTGTTACCCATGGCAGACAGCAAGCAAGGGAGGAAGTAACACAGACCTAAGCAGTGGGAGTTTCATAGCATACGTGGTACAGGTAATTTTATCATTTCCTGTATATTGTATACTTACAAGCACAATATATGCTTTTGTCTGTTACCTCTTTAGTGTGTGCATGTACAGTAACTTGCTCGAGCTGGTCAGCTTCAGTTTTCCATCTCCAAGCTAACCAAATTTAAAATATACACTTTTAGGTTCTTTTATGTAGGATCTGAGTTTGGATGCACTCACTAGAGAGTACATATATAGTTTGTAGCTAAAATTTTGTCTACAAGGCCCAGCAACTTCTCTAAATTTGATAGATTCAACTAACGACAAACATTAGATGACTATCATTCTATCTTTCTGCATATAGCAGGGATGGGAGATGGCACTAGTGTCAGAAAGTGGAATTAGTCTGTGATTTCTGATTGCTAACTGCAGATCAGCTGCTTGTTTTCTAAAAAGATAAAAAGTGAAAGTGTTACAGCAGGAGCTGTCAAACTGTTATGCAACTGCAAGCAATATAATGATCAAGAATAAGAAAATCTCTATGGGTATTTCAGAGGCCTGTCCTTAGCAAACTTTATGAATGATTCTAAGATGTAAGTCACAACTTAGTATCCAGCCCTGTGACTCATACTGTAAGGTTGGTGGGAATATGCATCTACATATACATTTCTTTTTTCACCTGACTTTTTAAAAAACATAATGATAGCCTTTTAATTTTACTAGTTCTCCTGCATTTGTAGAGAAATAATGAAACTAATCTTATCATAGATTTCTTTTATAATTTTCTGGTTTGTAAATAAAATAAATTGTATGTTGGTGTTTGCAGCTGTATGTGTACACATCTAAGCATGCATACACAGAATTTCACAAAGCTATATATACACACTCTCACATGGTTGGTTTTTCATTATAGAATACCAGATAGCCCATTAAATTATTGAAGAGCATCCTGTTATATTTATTACAGAGGTGGCTGATATTACTGTCAATTGTCAAATTTTGGTTTCCTATTGTTGATTTTCATGCATTGAGAAACACAGAGCCTCTGGACTGTTGCCAGAGCTCCATCAATCTCTCCAGGCAGCTTCAACCTCAGGATATGTAAGAGCAGCAGATAAATTGGAAGATCAATGCCTTGTCCCTCCTGCTGTGCCAGCTGCTATTGAGAAATTAATATGAGAATCACTATAAATAAAAGATAAAAGATGATATAGCTTACAGTGTAAAATATTAAGGTTGGACACAATGTGCTGCATGAATTTAAAACCAAAAGCGAAGAAAATTAACCCTATAGAGTATACATTGCCTGCACAGATTCATATCTTTGAAAAAAAAACAGGCAAAAAGGCACACTTAAAAACTTTTTTATAAATAGAGATTTTAGCAGAACTTACCATAACATTAGAAACTGCAGATTAGAAGTTATTACAACTAAAATAAGCAATATTGAAGTTGTACACCATTACATACTCAATAATATAATTCCAGAGTGCAGATGACTGACAGATCAGTATTGATATATGAAGTTTTTCAAGGGGCCACTTCTACATCTAACAAAGATTGAGGTTATGGATTTTAAACTTCCAGAACAAAAACAACAATAAAACAAAACAGGGATTTTAGTAAAGCAAACAGTTGTGCATGGGGCTTCAGACTCCTTCTGTGGCTAGGGGATGGAGGATCATGGAAGATCAAAGGATCAGTAAACGTATCAGGGAAGTAAAGGGACTCTTAATCTTCAACTCCTCACAGATACTAGCCCAGAAGTGATAAGAAAATTTCCCTCAGATGTGGCCAGAGTTCTTGAGTATTTTTTTAAGAGATGAGTTTACAGTTCTCAGCTTTGATGACAGATTTATTTCCTCCATACAACAAAACAGTATCTTAACATGAAACTCACCATGCAGGGAATCTAAATTATCAGCATGAATGGACTGTAGCTTTGATATGTTCTGTCTAATTTTAGCACCCAAGAAGATCTCTGTAGAAGAGTTTCTCCCTCAATGTCATAACAAATGTCTTTGTAGAACAGAGGAGATTCTAAGAGGGAGATTGAATATTTAAGTGGTCTGATTCTCCTATGATAAATGCCTTTCTCACCAGTGACTGGCAAGGATTCACAGAGCAACCCCACTCCTTACTTCAGCACCCAGTTACACGAGAATAATCTATCACATAGGAACTTACTACCTGATGACCTCCTTCAGAATTTATGTTATGGAGTTCTTGCAAATTTCCTCAGCATTCAGAAGCCTTAACTCCCTCAGGATACATAGGACTTTTTCTTGAGTTATAAAGTTATTTAATTTATTAAACGTAGAGTGAAAGTCTACAAAAATGCATAAAAAATAAACTCCTTATAACCTGGGTTTCATGTAGACCCATCAACTGTAGTGTCCACCTGAGGATACGAGTAAGTAGGGCAAAATTCTGATATTTGGGAGACTTCATTTACATTTTATTTTAAGCTGCTTAGGCATCAAAATAATTTCCTTTTGGGTCAAATTTTCTACAAACAATCAAGCATGAGGGATATGGTCTGACCAGCAGAAATATTTTTATACTACTAAAGCAAAAATGGATCTTTATGAACTGTGAGATCATATTTTATTTCTCCAGATATCATACTTTAATTCACAGCATTATTCTTTTATTGACAATGATGTAACTCACTGCACACAGATCCTAAGATAGCTGATTCTCTTCAGCATCCTTCTTTTGCATCTTTACAAACACTCGTACCTGCCTGTCAAGACGTAACTGCACGCATCAAGCCAAAAAGATCAGCTGAATATGTTTCTTATTGAGTAGGTTAATGATTTCCCTAAATACACAAGACACTTCTATAGTAGAATAAAGTACTCATTGGGACCAGACTACCCCTGGTGAATAGAAAATGAGTGGAAAGTAATGAGGACTGTCTAGACCTCTGCTCTTCAAATTACCTGAATGTGGAAATGACTGAATAAATTGCACCTATGGTAGAGTACTCAAATTCTTCTTTGTTATCATGGGCATTCACGCAACCATCTCAAAGCTTGGACTAAGTTCAGTGTGTTGTAGCACTACATTTACCTTACACATACCTGTGATTCTGTGCCACAGTTTGATTGATGCACAAAAATGCTTAACAGTTAATTAAGCAGAAAGAATGAATTTCACATAAAATCTCAACAGACTTTTTGTTAAATCTTGTCCCATCATTATTTCTCTCTGTCTACTATGGAAAGGGTTTTTTTTCTCTATTCTGATACACAAATTAGGATTCAGCAAGTTCTACTGAACAGGCTTTTCCATCATTTCTTTTCAGAAATTCAGCTTGATGATATTTCAGTCATTTAGTAATGACTACAGAGATACTAGGCCTGAAAATTTCAAGGCACATATATGCTTTTAATGGAATATTTTGACCAAAGGTGAAATCAGAAGATTTATGGGGAGAAAACAGAATAGTAAAGATTAGGCAGAAAATTTAGAGCTGTGTCCCAGAGCACAGTGCCATAGCTGCTTTTAAAGGGAAAAAAACCACCAAAAGATAAATAAAAGTATGATTTAGAAGAAGAAAGTCAGGATGCATTGAAGTGAAGGGGTGAGTAAAATGGAAGAAAGAAAATGACACCTTTAGAAAGTCCTTATAATATTTTACTTGGAATCTAGATATTTCAGAAATTAAGTAATATTTCAATTTTCCAAATTTTATGAAAAATAAAAGATATTGCTGAAATCTACGTTTAAGCAATTCATCTCATGCATTTTTATTGGCAGAAAGAAAAATGATAATTCAGGGACAACGCAGATTAATCTATGTTCTACTGTAGAACATAGATCTTCATTCACAGTTCCAATTGCCTACTATGTAAGAGAAAAAAAAACATAAAAACAGTGTATTCAATAGGAGAACTATTAATGCTGCAGGTAACTTCATTGCAAGTTTATACAGAATGTTTCTATTCATGTTTCTAAGCTCACATCTTCCTTTGCCCAAGTTTCTTATCCACTTGTTTTTTCATATGCAGGACTGAATCCAAAAGGAGAGCACAAGCTATATACCTTCTAGAGATAAATTCACAAAACTTGCTTCTTATTTGTACCTACATTGCCTATTCAATGAATAAGGCTGCTTCTGGCCGTTAAACACCTGGCAAGAATCTAAAAGCATTTTTTTTCTATCCCATCTATCCTTTTTTTGCCTCTTTCAGTCAGTGTTTTATGTTAAGGGCCAAAAATATGCAATACTAGGACAGGGAACAAAAATTAAAGATCAATGATTTCTTTCCCTGAAGTACTTTCCTTGACTGAGAAATGAATATGAAGATCACTATAAATAAAAGATAAAAGATGATATGGCATTTGAACTAAAATATTAAGACTGGCATAAAATGATGTATCAAAGTCTGACCAAATTAACCTCCTGGGATAAATAGTGGCCTTGTTTATCTTGCGGTGGAAATTAGATCTGTGGAGAATTGTGTTTGTGTGCATATGTGCATGCAAGAGAATCACTCACAAAATACACATACATTCCACTCCCTCTCCCCTTTCTTCCCTCCCACACACATATATATTTCAAGTGTGTCTTCACATGCACATTTATGAAAGATTTCACTACATGCGTTTGTGATTTATGTTCCAATGTCTATAAGAGCCATGAGAAAGGAAATTGGAAAAGCAATAATATTTACATTTGGTCTGTAAGTCTGAACATAACATACACAGTGGATATGGTGTCCAAATTTAGGGATACAAACATAAATAAATGTGAGTGTATATGTATGCAGGTCAGCATACTATCCATTTGCATGCATTTTTAATCTATCTTCATGTTTAAGCTATCTCTATATTTGTGTCTTCCATGTGTAGCTATGTAGATAGATATACATTATTTATTTATTTATTTATAAACACACAGGCACATGCATGTATGAAAGCCTGAACTACTTGGAAATCATGAGAAAACTGTTCTGTATTTTTCTTCTTTTTTGTGACACCTGCAAAAGATTTGAATCAGCTTCCCCTCTGAACTGCACAGGAAATAATCATTCTCTATTCTGTACAAAGATACTAACTTATTAGTAAGTATCGTGGCAGATACACTTGTTGGCAGGCACAGCAGCCAGGAGGTACTTTTTTCACCCTTTCAATCATTTTTTTTTAAAAAAAAAAGAGAAAAAAAATGTTTTCCATCAGTAATTACAACAATCTTTTCCTAGGTTATCCTTCATCAGATTAATGCTGGTGTAAAGACCTCCTGGAAATCGTGTGTGTCTTAGACATCCATACAAGAAGGTATTATGTAATAGATGTACTTCAAATTGTTACAAGCATAGATTTCAAAAAGCTGTCTTCTCTTACAGAGCATCCAGATACTAAGCTTTATAACTTTACTTTTTAACTACTTAAATCATAACCTTTTTTAAAGAAGAGAGTAATGGCATAAAAGAACCAGATAACATTTAAGCTAAATCATAGAGTTGATTGATACATATATTCAAAGTAAAATAAAAAATCTTTCTATAGGAAATACTCATAGCTCTGCACTCTCTTTGAGCTAGCGTGGCATCAGGAGGTTATTTCCTGAACTGAAATTAAATTTGAAATTTGGCATTAGGCAGCATTTGTTTGCAACAGCAGTGAGCAAACCACAGGCTGTGTCTTAGTAATGTTAAGAATTAAAACCAGCTGTCTTTTGGCTATATTCATGTGTGAAGCTCATATGATGACAGGTGACAACCTTTGTGCTTTGAACATCCATTATGACCTTCATCACTGTTGTGGAATGCTGTCCTTTTGTGTCCTTTTGTCAGACAATATTTTAGTTTTATTGACTTTTTAAATGATTATTTCTCGGTTAGTTTCACTGTCTAATCTTGTACTGAAGGTGAGAGGGAATTTATTATTGGCCTACAGTCTGGCTGGTCTCTTGGTAATCAAATATTAAGCCAGTATTCTGTATTATATCCCTTAGACTAGATTTGGAAACATATGGAAATAGAGAAGATAAAAAGGGATGAACAGTAATCCGAGATCTTGTATTTTACTAATCCCAAGTCAAATTCTAGTGCACTGTACTATACCATACTATAAATATCCTACAAATACAATGTGTTTCAGAAATTGTCAGTCTATAGTTTCACTTTTTTGTGTGACAATCAAATCCTCTTTAAAGAAGTGATTAAAACATTTTCAGAATGTTGGATATGTCCACTTTCTCTAGTATCTGGAAACACAATTTTGTGTATAGTGAGAAGGAATCTCATGCACAAACAGCATGAGATTCTTTCAGTCTCCAGACAAAGACTCATTAACCAATGGTTCCACAGTATCATTACTGCATATCTGAGTACTAAAATGGGAAAATAATAGGAAACAGAAAAAAAAGAAAAAATATCATCTAGTATCCAATTATAATTACAAATTAGCTGCAGTACTAGAAATTTGCTGTAGGATAGACTTTAGAATAAGCAAAAGGAAATATGAACTAGATGCTGAGATGCTCAAATCATACTTCTTAAGTCATACTAGCCATCTTTTTCAGATATTTTCATGATGATTTCTCTAACAAAAGGATTAGATCTAAAGAGTCTGAAAAGAGATGCAGACACTCATATTTACAACTAGTTTAAATTATCATTATCCCACTAACATGAGTAAAATCACATAATTTTACAACAGCCAAAAAACTGTACTGCACAGATTTACATAGAAAAATATCCTTCATTGAAACCACACATTTTTTTTCCCTGTGTTATTCAAATTTCTGAATAACTTAATGAAGTTCTAGAAGGGCTACATTTCATTCTTCATTTCACATTGTTGGTTTTGGTAATCTATACAGAATAAAATTTTAGTGCTGTTAAACATTTTGTCTCAGTCATATTATTGCTTGTTATGAGGTGACTTGCGACATTAAAGTACCAACAGTGTTAATATAAAGTACTTAAAAAGATGAAAGACATGCCATACAATGCCAAAAGTTCACATTGTTGACAGTAGCACTTGCAACATAAAGTATGATAAGTTACATGGTCCTATGTAATTTTGCTGTATAATCATTTTATTGACATTTAGAATTATTAAATGATTTAGTCTTAAATTAAAAAAGATTTTAATTTCATTCTTTCCTCCTCTCTACTAAGCTAAATATTTATTTTCTTCTCAAATTGAGAAATGAAATACCAAACCACAGAATTAACTACCAAAATGGTACCTGCCTTCTACTCTCTTGCCAGGCACTTTTTACATAAAAACATACTTTTTAACTCTTTTAACTTTCTATATAGCTAGATTCAGCGCATAGGATTCCTTATCCTACATCATGCTTGTCAGAGTCAGGAGGAGTGAAAATAAATCCCTCCTTGAGGTTCCTTCCAGATATCTGCCATTTGGGAGATATATCTCACATGCAGATGAAACAAGTATCCCAACACTGAACCTTGCAACCATTGCTCAAACCAATCCTCTAATTCTAAGTAAGCCAAAATTGTGTGCTCAAGCAGATATCCTTGGGAATATTATATGATGACCTGGCAGCATGCGTAAAGAGACTCGGGTATATTTTCTCTACTTTTAAATATTGCCACTTCACAAAATATTTATTTACATTCTAGTCATAGTTAATTCATGCCAACTAGAGTATATCTCACAATCAAAAGCAGAGTATGGATGTCTTTTCAAACACATTATTTCTTCCACAATTATGCAGGCACAGAAGAATATGAAGGAGTAAAAACATTTATAAACTAATATCTCTCTGATACATATTAGGTAAAAAGCAACTCAATAAAAAGAGCAGAAAAATGCATTATTGCATTTCCAAGAGCAAGCAACTAAGGTTAAAAAGACTAGGTAGTTGAAGGGCAACCAGGGTTACTATCATAGGTCTATCCTTCACACAAATGTATGCATTACCAGCTTAATATAGACAGGACAATGATTTGCAAAGGAATTTCAGATGGTGACTAAAGGCTGTAAACTGCCCTGATATAGCTGGGTTGACAAGCATGAGACCTCATCTGCAGAAAAGAGTATTTGTTTTGAAGAAAAGCACAATGTTTAACTGACTATAACTGCCAATGGATTAAATAAGACTGGACAGGATATCCGTTTCCTTGAAAAGGTATAACTCTTCACTCACATGCTCTATTTCATGAGTAATCAAGTTTCACTAAAGTAAGCACTGAGAAAACAAAATAAAGCAGAATCACAAAATTACATTATAAGGCTGAAGTCTCTGATGTCTCTGGAGATCATTTAGCCCAATCTCTTTGCACGAGCAGTGTCACTAGGGCATGTTTCCAAGGTTTGTTGAGATAGTTTTCAAATATCTCCACAACCTGTCTGTGTAACTCATTCCCAGTGATCTGTTACTCTCACAGTTGAAAAGTTTCTTCTTATTGGTCTTCTTGGCCACAAGGGCACACTGCAGAATCATGGTAAACTTGTTAGTCAGGACACCCAGATTCTTTTCTGCAGAGCTGCTCTCCAGCAGATCACCCCCAGCCTGTACTGGCGCCTTGGGTTATTCTTTCCCAGGGGCAGGATCCTACACTTACCTTTGTTGAACTTCATGAGGTTCCAGTCTGCCCATCTTTGCAGCCTGTCCACCTCTTTCTAAAAGGCAGCATTTGCCATTTCTCTACATCAGCCACTCCACATCAGTAGTGTATCAAGATAGTTTGTCCACCCAACACCTCCCCAGGAGACACTGCTAGCTACAGACCTCCAACTGGACTTTGCCCTACACAGCAAATGCAGCCCTCTGAACTCTGCCATTCAGTCATTTCTCAATCCACCTCCGAGTTCGCTTGTCTATTTCCACTCAATGAACTTGTCTACAAGGATGTTACAGGCCACAGTGTTAAAATCTTTCCTGAAGTCAAAGTAGACACTACTCTGATCTCAGCCAGTCATCTCATTGTTGAAGAAGACTATCAGGTTAGTTATGACCAATTTGCCCTTAGCGAATCCTTGCTGACAATTCCGCATCCCCTTCTCTTCCTCCACATTCCTAGAGATGGCATCCAGGTTGTGCTGAATCATCAAGACCTTTCTAGGAATGACTAGCCTATAGTTTCTGTAGGCTGACTAGCCTATAGTTCTATGGTTCCTCCTTTTTAACTTGAAGGAAGACATTCTGCATCTATGCCCTCTATTCATCACCAGGGCTCCTGCCTCATTCAGTAGTAGGCCTGTATTTTCCCTAGCCTAATATTTTGTTTACTGATGTGTTTTAAGAAACCCTTCTTACTGCCCTTTATAACCCTTGCCAGATTCAATTCCAAATGGGCCTTGGTTTTCCTAGTAACATTCCTGCATTGTGTGATGACTTTCCTATAATGCTCTTGAGTGACTTGTCCCTGCTTCCATTCTCCATGCATTTCCTTCTGCTATATCATTTTTGCCAGAAGCTCAAAGCTTATCCATGCAGATTGCATGCCTCTTTTTCTCCAATTCCTATTCTTTGGGTTTGCAGTATTTTGAACTTGGAGGAATCCTTGAGTAGCAATAACTCTTGAAACCTCTTACTTCAAGGTTTCTGTCTCATGATACTCTTCCAGTAAGGTCCCTGAGGAGGTCCAACTTTGCTCCAATGTAGAGTGCTATAATTGTACTTTTGTGAAATCTGTTCCAACGCTAGTACAGCCTAATGAGTTATACATTACATATATAACAGCAGAAGTGTGAATATGCTTCTTTTCTTTTTTGACATGAGGTTGAAGTAGGGAAAGAATAGATTCAATACAATTATGTTTTGAACTAACTAAAAAGGACAAGGAGCAATGTGTGAGTCAAGAAAGAACGTGAAGCACTAAGTAAGTGCTTATTTTAAAAAAAGCTTTATTGTACATAATATATGGTCTTACAACAGACTATACAGCATTTGATGAATTACAGAGCATACAAATTTATGCAGAAAAGATGTGCTATCTATATTGCCATGTATTTGGGGAATATATTGTCATGATCTGGCCGTTATTCCCAAAAATAGGAATGGTTCCATGGATCAAAAAAAATTTTTTTCTTCCGTCTCCACTTATCATCATTACTTTAAGAGTTTATTCTGTTTTTATTTTTCATTCTTTGTGTCTTTTAGTTTATAATTTTTACTGGAAAATGATGGAAGTTTGGCAAATCTGCCTTTACTTGTTATAGTAATATTGATGTGATGATGATCATATTCTCTGATTCATTTTTCAGCACAGAAATATTGTTAGAAAAAATAGATGCAATTCTTATATCATTATCTCTTCTTTATATATGGGACAGGTGAGGGAGAATGTCCCATTAATGCATATGCAAGTAGTTCAGGACATGAAGCTCCACTTTTAAGAAATGTAATCCACTGCCCTGCTCAGGGACAAATTATGAAGTGTTGTTTGTTGTTTGTATTTTGGTTCTTATTTTGAAGCACTGGCAAGAGAAATGTGCTGTGTTGTTTTTCCATGATTGAGAAAAATTGGTAGAAGAGGTAACCTAAGCACAGAGGGAAAGTCCTTGAGTGTTCTTTCTTGTTCTGTTTGCCATTTTCCTTGCCACAGCATGTTGCTTGTGATTAAAAAATGAATGGAAAAAATGAAGGAAGAAAAACGTATTGAGAACAACTACACATCAATATACCAGCTCCATAAGTCATTGTAAGAAAAGAGAGTATTCTGAGAAAATGTCATTAGCTTATCCTGATCTTACATTCCTTCATAGGCCTGTGTCAGAGACAAGATGTCGCACTATATGGACTTTTGAACTGTCCTGGTGCAAGTAATTTTATGGAAAAAATGGAAAAAAAGCTAAGTGATTGACTTGAAACAAAATGGATAATGAAAATCAATTCATGCAAAGAGAGGAATGTGCCATTGTGGGAAGGAACCTTACTCTCTTAGACAAAAAATAAAGTAGATGAAGCCTTTTCTCCTTCTATTTTTTCCCCTGTCCATCTCTCAGTTGTTTTTATTTAAATTATGTCCATATATGCAAATTAGCCATCTTTTCTGTTCAGGATACTGTCAGGTATGCCAAAGCAAACACTTTCCTGCACCATGATACAACACTGCTCCCTGTAGACTGACCACTTACAAGGAGAATACAATGTTTATCATAACACGTGCAGTTCCTCACTTTCTGTTCTTCTGATACTTCGCTTTCTGGGCCAGAAAAATCTTAATGAGCATGCACAGTCATTTGCTTTCTTTTACAAACTGTCTGTTACATCCTGTAGAAATGTTTCTTCAAACTGGAGTCACTGCTTAAGCAATATTCTTTTTTACCTATATATGATATTTATGACTGCAATTCACTTTTAAATATATCTGGTTTTTTTACATTCCCTTCATCAGAGAAATAATGTACAACTGGAAAACCAAGAGGGAGTCACCAAGAGATTTTGCCTTGGTTAGAGATGACTGCAGTTCATGTGCATAAAAAACCAAATAAATGTATTGTCATCAGTATTGTAGCGTGTTTGTTTATAAATCAACAGTTAACAGTAACTGAAAAAGTGTTAGCTTCTAAAATATTCAGATATTTCAAATTCTTCCAAGCTCAAGAGTACTGCATCCCAATGAACAGACATACTGTGGAGGGAAAACTTTAAGGTTGAAAATGAACTCCTGGCAAAACTTGATAATAGTTTCTTGGTATAGTAATCACTATGACAAATAACTTACTTCCTTTTCTTATATAAACTTATATAGCCAAATTAAACAAACAAAAATCAAAATAAATTGTTCTCATGGGGTTCATGAAACTGTATATGGGCACTGTATAAAAATACAATTTGGATTGTATTTTTAAAATCTTTTTCTTTTTTTTTTCTAAATAGATGATAGAACTTTATTGCCATTTATAATGTCTATCTCTTGCTGTAAAAGTTTTAGGTTATGATATCATGTAAGGAGTTGGTTTTAAATATAGACAATTCCTGTGCTAGCATTATCGTTCCTTTTACTGGCATTATCTATCAGCAGGTGGAAACAACATTGACATTTCCTCCCCCAAAAAGAAAAGCAGAGATCTTGCTATATGGAGGTATTTTGGGGTCAGAGTTGCATTTCATTGTTCTCCAGAAAACATTTTCAAGATGACATTTGTAAAGAGTGCCGTGTGGATTGTGGTTCATAGTTTCTTGTAAAATTCCTTCCTCTGAGTGAGGAGGAATACCTTTTATCTATAAGAAGAGCTATCTGAGGATGTCAGGACTGCAGACAAACAGAAACATGAAAGAACAGGAAATAAAACAATATCTCCTTCTTTCTGTAAAAATAATAACACCATATACTTGCAACATCTATTTATATCATCTAATATATTTTTCTTGCCAGTTATGTATGTCAGCTTGTGCAAAATTATAAATGATGAATTCATCTTTGGTTCAGAGAAGCATGGAACTAGCATTTAAAAGATTATATCCTATGTATTATTTGCCAAGTTATTCAGCTTCTTCTGAATTCATAAAGTGATCATTTATTCCCAGTGCTAGAACATAGTGCTACCTCTTTCTCTTCTTTGTAGTAAAATATTTTTCACTACAATAATAAACTACATGTCACTGAAACATATTTCTCAAAATCAACAAGCACAATATTTTGTCCCTTTCTCCAGTCTCAACATTTTTCTTCACTTTTTTTTTTGGTCTTAAGGAAATATTATAAATTTAAGAAAATAATTTGCTTCTCATGATTTTTATATGTGCTTAGCAATCTTTAAGTGTTCCAAACACATTATGCATTATACATGTTATTATTTAGTTCAAATTTGTTTTCTGTAGTTTTCATTCGTAATGCCTCTGAGGGATTTGACTTCTTGGCTCCTATAAAATTAACATGCCTGAGTCATCATTCTCTAGCAATTTGATATTTCTTCTCAAAAATCAGCTACCCACAATTTTGAACAAGATTTTTGTCTAGCATACAGAAATACATGCCTTTTCAAATACTGAACAAAAGAGAAGGTCCAACCCAAGTCTCTTGTAAACTGAAGCGAATATGTTCCATGATCTCTGGAAGACCTAAGCTTCCTAGTGGCTAATTGACAACACAGTAGACCAAATTGTGCGCTATGGTTCGTCCTCATATACCCCAGCCTTTAATACTGGCTCTGCCCATCAGGAATATTTTTTTGATTAGGAATAATTTTTCACTGTGTGGCATAGCTCTTCCTGGGGATGGAAAATTCATGTTACTGTTCACTTAAATTCTACCATACGTCACAAAATTCTGAGCTTTCTCTTGGATACAGATCTTTAAATTTACTGTCCACTTTTCTGGCTCAGTATTACAGGAATCAATGGAATGCTATAATTATAAAAAGTGAGCTATGAGGAATGATAAGAAACTATATAGCTATATATATGTGTATTTAAGTATTTTTTAACAGGTATCTTTCTTTTAGTTGTTAAAATAAGAAAGGAGGAAATATTAAAATCTTCCTGAGAGTTAAATAACTCCAATCTTTAAGGAACTATCCTTCTTTAAATAAAAGAATAAGAGTCAGTTCGTAGATTTATGAGTGCAGGGTAAGAAACCCTTTTATATATATTATATATTATT
>JAUBOD010000176.1:60664-121340 GCA_032353885.1 Nothura maculosa
GGAAGGAAGGAAGGAAGGAAGGAAGGAAGGAAGGAAGGAAGGAAGGAAGGAAGGAAGGAAGGAAGGAAGGAAGGAGACACACAGAAAGAGAAAATGAATAAGATAAAGAAAAAAAAAGAGAGAGAGAAAGAAAAAAGAGAGACAGAAAAAGAAAAAAGAGAAAGAGAGAAAGAGAAAGAAAAAAGAAAAGAAAAAGAAAGAATTAAGATCAAATTAAATTCATTTTCAGATTTAGAACTAAATATTCTTGTTAGTTTTGCTAGTGAAGTACTCTAGCATTCTTAGCATGCTGCTGCTAACAGGTAAGCAACAGAACAATTTGCTGGTTTACTGCCTTTGATTTTAAGGTATTTGCATTTATACCATGTCAAACAAAAATAATTACAAATATGGCAGTATGCAAATCAGATAAAAGTACTTCTAAATACCAATTTCACATGAACATCCATTTTTAGGCTTCAAAGAGCAAATGGATAAAACACTGTGTTTAACTATGGTCAAGGTTGAAGTCATAACTAAAATATGGATTTATGGTTTAAAGTCGTAAAACATGCTTGGTCACAAATACCATACAATTTTCCTTGCTCTGAAGAGCTATGAGTAAGTATGCTAATGGAATTACTCCATACTCTCAGAAACATAAATTAGATTTTGATAATATAGAATAGCTAGCTAATAAATCTTACTGTAATTGAGATAACAGATATCATATAGCACACATATCTTTATGCACAGCTCAAAGGACAAATAACTCAGACAATAATTAATGTAGAAGAGCAGGGAAGGCTAGTGCACTTGAAGCCTCCAAAAATTGTTATGACTCTAAGTCACTGCACTTCATGAGCATATCAAAATTACAACGCTTAATTTTATATTTTGCTTTGATCTGTGGAAAAAAAAATACAAGCAATTTTTCATTATAAATAAAGACATAAAAATATTTGGAACAGTTCTTTTTAAATTGCTCAATGCTACAAGCCTTATAAGCAATGGATTTGGAAGTGATGTGATATCAAATTCAAAATATCTAAATTCATAATTAATATTATTTATTCTCAGTGATTCTCTGAAATCCTGAAAGCACTAAGTCTTGCACCAATCAACGTAAGGGCTATCTTTAATACAATTAGCAGAGCAAGTGTTGCACAAGACTGCTTAGCTCTTCAGTCATAAAATATTTTTTGCAGGTGCATAAACTTTGTCAATCTAATGAAGCCATAACTTCATGCCAAATTTGATTCTGAGCTAGTCATTATTTATTGGTATTTCAGGTCATTTTCAAAAATAAGGTTGGAAGAAATAATAAGGAATATTTTCGTGACTATTTTGATAACTATTTATATTGAAATAGCAATTGGGTCCCCCCTATGATATTAAGTCTTCTTGCACCATTTCCCTTCTATTTAAAGAAAGAAAATCTCTTCTTTGAATAGATTGAGTACTAAGTAATGTATAAACACCCATTAAAGAAAAGGAAAAAAAAAGAAAACAATGAGAAAGCCCCACAATTATTCTAGTATTCTTATATCAACATTCTTAAATCAGCATTGTCAAATGGAGAGAAATTTTCCCATATTTTTGATTGAAGACAGAAAACAGAATTAAAATAGATCATACCAAAGAAGCAATATTAATTATATTAAACATCAGTCATGATTAAATCTATCAGGTATCTTTGGTTTCATAATTACACTTCTTCCTTTTTCTGTGTTTTCTTTTCCCTTTCCTATTGAGACTCTGCTGTGAGAGAATAACTACAACAGATGAAAGAAACTTAACACATGAAGTTATCATTATGTCTCTTTCACTTCCTTACTCTGATTTCTTAGTTTTACAATTGTCAATTAAGGAAGCTCTTAAACACTTTTAGGAAATGAATAGTGATTTATAGGTTTGCCTAGTCTCAGTTACATTACAAACATTTTTATCCTTTTTTTAAGTGACTTAAATGAATATCCTTGAAGACTCTGACATAGAAACATGTTCATTGAGTTCTGAACACTTGTTATGGAAAGGATAAACTGTATCTGATCATTATATTCTGGGAGTAGTAATATTACTCATTAAAAATACCAACTGTTAATACTCAGTGACCAAATAGCTGTATTTTTCATTATACATTGTTTATCTTCCCATGCACACAGATATCTTATATATCCTTATCTTGGCCTTCCATACTCTTTAGACAGATTCTTTGGTACATTTTGATTTGTTGTTCCTGATATTATTTCATTTTTTCCCTATTAATTTCAGATATCAAACTTGATTCACAACCAGGAGAGAAAGGAATAAATTTTCCTGATTTTCAATAAAAATAATTGATCAAACAGCTTGTGAATAGAAACATATTTAATTAAACACATTAATTTAAAACACAAAATATTTAAAATATTTTAAAGATCTGTTTAAATAATAGTTAAGCAATGAATTTTTTTGTTTTATATTAGTATTCTACATAGATATCTTTTTGGATTATGGATAGTAATATTTTACTATTAATTTACACTACATAAACATACAATTCAAAATTTCTGGTGTAAGATCAGTGATTATTCTGATGCAAATAGGACACAAGAGGTGAAGCAGAAGCTCTGGCCTAAAATATTGCTTGGAGATGTGAATTTATAACATTTATATTCTAGGTTTCTACATTAATGAAAATCAACATTCTCTTGGAGTAAAGTGAACAGAAGAGCTCTAATTTCTACAGGGTTTCCAGGTTATTATTTAAACTAAAAGCTTTAGCTGTGGACTAATTAAGTTGGAACATTTTTCTTCTCAAAGCCTCTAAAAGTCAAATGATTCTTTTTTTTTATCCTGAAATAACTAACAAAAGTATCAGTGTATGAAAATATTATGCAACCTGATGGGAACACTAAGATCATTTAATAGAGGGGCAACCCTGGGATTTTGTTTTTTTCATTTCCAGACTGCTAATAATTAAAATATATTTCTGTTCCTCAATTATAGAGGAAAAAATGCACTTTTTTATTCCAAAATGAATTTTGGAATAATCATTATCAACTCTCTCTATTGTCTCCAAGATAAGTATAGTCTTACTTTTGTGGTTCGTCCTTACCAACCTTACCTATCACAAAAGCTCAATAAATAAGCTGAAATCATGGCAGAAATTCTGCCTCCACTGATATCAATGACAGTTGACAATTTTTAGTGTCACTCACAACCTTGATACAAGAAGATGGGTACTGAGTCCTCACAGTGCTCATCACACAGCATATCTCTAGCATCCAGTGAACTGTGGAAAAGTATTCTGCACCAGTCTTCAGTGCAGCAAAGTTGATGAACAATAAAAAGCTTCAAGCCACTTCCTCAGAGCACCATATGAGTGATCATTGCCTCAGATCTCTGATTTACCCCTGAAAGAACGTTTTTGGCATGGGAAACTTTTCCCTCAATGTATTTGGATACAATCCAAAGTAAAGTGTGGTACAAATCTGGTTTGTTTCCAAATGTATTCCTGAAATCTGAATTCTATTTCAGCTGTTCTAATGACCACTTCTTATGGTTTTTGTTTTATCTTAACAATTTTTTTAAATCTTCTTAAATAAAAAAGCTTAAAGTCAAAAAAAATCTTAAGTCTATTGTGCTTTTTCTTTTTCAAATTCCTGGAATCTTTCCAAAATTTCCAAGTGTCCTAATCTTATTTTCAGTATTTTTATTCATCCACTTATTCTTTTTTTCTCTGTCCTTTTATTTTAACAATGCTAATCTCTTCTCCCCTTTACACTCTGTATTTCTGCTTATCGCATACTAATCTGCTAGTCATTTCTGCTATGTCACATCATTGCTGGACCATCATCCTACATGTCTCTACATCGCTATATCGTTATACCTCTTCTGCTAAAATCCTTGTTGTTGCTTGTACTTTAGGACTTGAAGATGTTCTGCAATTTCCAGATATGTTTTTAATGGTCTTTTAAGTTACAAAGTGACTCACTCATTGCTAATTTTCACCATTTTCCATGGAATCTCCATGTGTCTTTCTAAGTGTATATATAGACAACTTTACTGTGTGATGAACAGAACTTTTTATTATCAAAGTTTTAGAGATTTTCTTGCTACTGGAAAGTACACTTTTGAGCTGAGGGATTTCTCTTTTTAGTGATTTTCCATAATATTCTTTTCTATTATACTTTTTGCTTACAGGAGAGTTTTCAAATTTCAGAAAGCTAAAATGCAGATGCCCTCTGTAATTGAAAGATGACTATAAAGAGTGCTGCTTGACATGGAAATTTTGTTCTAGGCGAGGTGAGAAGATGCTGCCAGCCTAGAACCTGAAGTCATTATATTCTGCAAGAATAGATTTTCTCTTGGTGACAATATATCAAAAACATGGAAATCTGTAAGATAGGAAGAGTGAGGAATGATCATCCTGATTAGTTGTGAAAATTACATAAAATGCCTATTTCTCTACTTGTCTCCAATTGCACTAGCAATTGCACTATTAATTCTGATTAACTGACACTTGATTCTGGCAATTGTGTATCTACTAGTGGCTTGGGTTGAGAAATTTTGTTCACGCTTACAGCTGATATACTTCACCTGCTGTTGATGCTATGTCAGCATCAGTGCAGGCGTCTGTAAAATAAAATATTATTGAGACCAACAAAATCTAGTGTATCAATCAACAAAGTATGATTGTTTCAAAGAGCTTTTATACTGGTTGTTGGATATTTTGCTTTCTTTTTCAGGAGATAGCATCTCCTGCCTCTCACGTCCTAATATGTGTCATTCTTTAACATCTTTTTTTGGATTATCTAATCCAAATGTCTACATACTGAGACCAAACTTGAATAGAGTAAAGATTCACTGAAGGACAAAAACATTTCTGTTTCTGGCAATTGTATAAACCGGGTGATTTTATAACATTTTTATGATAATTTCACTGTTTGTTCTTTTCTTCAGACTTAAATCCTGTAGAGAAGCCATACAGAGTGTTGTGATTTTCTTTTATATTTTTTTTCCTAATATGCCTAGTTTTTCACGTGAGTTCTGATTATGAACCGTTAATAATCTGTCCACTAAATGTACCAAATGGAAAAATCAATTATTTCATATGCAAAATATATGTAATCTATGAAGGAATATTTCTAACAGATTTACTTCTAACAGATGCTGATAATAGTTCACCATTGCACAAGAAACTCTGGACATTCACAGCTTAACTGAAAGAGAAAATAAAATCAAATGGAAACCTTTCCTAGCTGACAGCTAGGCAGGACATTTGGCCATTACACTCTGTAGTAAGATTAGATTTATATTGTTGGAAGCAAGTTGCTATTATAAAATGAGAGTGACTAAAACTGTAGGGTTTAAACACAGTGCACAAACTCTAAAAGAAAACTATAGGAAAGAAGGAAGTCTCAGGTAAATATTATCCTGTCTCTGTAAGTGTGATGATTACCTTTTAGTTAGGTCCCATTGCAATCAAAATGCTAGTCACCGTAATGTGGCCGCTTATATTAGAGCAGCTGACAGTTGATTCCCTGTGATGGAATTTATCAAATTCCTGAAATACCCAATATTGACTTCTGAATGGTTAGAAGGCAAAATACTGCTCTGTATTCATATAAAAATACCAGTGTCCTTCAATCATCAACTTTATTTAGTATGAATGTTTTGTAATGTTTCAGAATTGTTTCATTGCAAGTGCTGAGTACTTTAGTAATCTGAAAGGTACTTTTCTCATTGATCTTGTAACGCTTAATTTCATACAAGCTCCATGAACAAAATTAAGGGATTTAGTATTAGCAATATCCATCGACCATAGCTTTGAAAGTACCTTTGTAATTCTGTCATTTCCTGGTGAGATGTCTCCTTTGGATCTGGAAAAAGCGTTTAGCTTTGTTGAATGAGGCTACTCTGTTTCAAACCACAGGAGGGTTTAGTTTGATAATAGATTTTCTCCCATAGCACTGCTCATTATCTGTAGTCAAAACCAATGGGTTCCTTCCTTTCAATTAGGCCTCTGCACCCATGAGGCCTGGACAACTTGCCTTACTGATAGAAGTTAACTTTCAAGATAGTTTTGCAGTGTACAAGAACGAGTTGATCAGTAGAGCTTCAAACCTAGACAGCTGCAAATCCACCCAGTCACAGAAAAGATCCAAAGAAAGTCACGAAATAACCCTATAGTTAAGACTTAAAAATACATGGCAAGATCTGAAGCCTTATCCCGTGATAAAGAAACATAACTAGTTTGTATCAATCTAAGGGCTTAATGGAAGTATTGCAGAAAAATGGGAAGATGTGCTAAGATTTGTTGCAACTCTTTAGTTAGGAAGTTATATTGAATTACCAAGGTACCTGAAAAAAATTCATCATATCTGTTTTCTCAATCCGTCTTCCATATAAATGTGTACTTTTTTTCTATTAACTTTGTAATGTTTATGAATTTGTTTAAAGTAAGGTGAGAACAAGCTTTACTAAATATTATACTTTCATACAATCTAACTATGAAATTTCTGTTTCTCATTGCTATTATAGTAAAATAGTATAGATTTCATAATGATGTGACCATGTCATATTATGCTAAAGGTTACAGTCTCCTAGAAAATGATGAGATATTTTTAAATTAAAATTCTATTATTTTAAATAATATTATTTTATTGAATTAAATTAAATTAATATATAATTTTCCATTAAAATGGACGTTTGTTTAAAATGATAACTTATGTGGAAGAAAGTGCAAGAATCATTGCACTTTCACATTATACACAAAATAAATTTAAATAATTTATCTGTAAATGTTTTCTGTTAAAAAGGATCCCTTTTTTAAAAAATGGAAGATACCTTAAAGCTTATAAATTACTAAAACTGTCTAAAAAATACAGCCCACATTATTCATTTTGTATGGTGAAAGTATTTTTGTGAAGTGTGAACAAAGATTCATGGAAAATGCTAAGGAATTACAAGTCCCCACATGTTGTGGGAAGAAATTATGCTGCATGGCGGAAGAGCAGGAAGATTTTGAGTGCTTGCATCAGATAATTGAATGACTCTTTAGGTGGAATGAGTTAAAGAGTTGACTTTTGAAGATGTAAGTTTGTTCATGGCAAGTATTTCACAGATCTTTTTTTCATGAAGGGAGAAAGGCTGGAGAATGCTGTAATATCAAATGTACTTTCTGCCTTTTCTTCTGCTTGCTTTCTGCAGATGTGCCAAGAAACAGAATGTAGGGAAAATTTTGTCCGGTTCTATGACCTCTGTCTTCCCATGCTATGAACAATGTGCTAGGAAGTATTCTTTCCCCCTTTAGGAGGCATAAGAGTTTCATACCTTTATCTTTTCCGCATATCTTCTGTGTGGAAGATCATGTCCTGAAAGAGAACAAAATTCCTTTTCTTACTCTATGGGTGAGTGACAAAGGATTTAGATCGAGTAAAGCAAGCTCATACAAATTATAAGAAACATGAGCATATATCCATACCACTACTTACTAAGGAAAGTAAATGGCAATTAGGGTAGAGGTCCGAGACCTGATGAAAAAAAGGATGTAATTTTAAATAGTTTTTTCTTTTTCTTTTTCTTTTCTACATTGTAAATATTGTTTTCAATTTTGGGCCCCTCGCTCCAAGAAAGATATTGAGGCACTGGAATGTCTCCAAAGAATGGCAGTGAAGCTGGCAAAGGGGCTGGACTTTGTTAGGAGGAGTTGAGGGAACTGGGATTATTTTGTAGGACAAGAGTCAGGGGAGATTCAGGATAGACAGTAGAAAAATATTCTAAATGGAAAGAGTGGTGAAGCACTGGAAAAGACTGCCCATGTAAGTAGTGAAGTCACATCCTGGCAGTGTTCAAGAAGTGTGTAGATGAGGCCTTAGGGACATGGTTTAGCAGGCATGGTCATGATGAGTTTATGGTTGATAGTCTTGTAGGTCTTTTCAAAATATAATCATTCTATGATTTTATGAATGCCAAACTTACACAGGAATAGATATCAATAGACCACATATAAATTTTGCTACCTCTACATTCCTCTTGGAAAACAAAAAATTTTATTACATCACTTTTTGCATCCACATGGAAACATACCAGAGTTGGTCTGATAAAGTGTATTTTTATTTGACACCCCTCAAAATCATCTTCCAAGGAAGGATGAAGAAAATCCAGGAAATGGTTTTAAAGCACAGATGAAATACATATTTATACTTACTGGCACTTGTGAGCAGTTGATTTACTGCCTAGGAGAGAAAAAAAAAAAGATATTAACAGCCACAGTTCGCTTCATTATGTGTGTAATAAAGTGGCTAATGTTCTTTTCCTCCCTTTTGTAGCAATAGTAAATGAAGATTTGCATTCTGGGTAGAGCTTTCTCTTGGGGAAGCAATAGAAGCCTAGACTGACAATCCCTAAGCCCCAAACCTTGTTAAATGCAGTTTCAGTCCTGGGGACCTAATGCACTGATTGCTTCCCGAGAAGGAGTCTCATTGCTTGCTCCATTCAATCCTATTACTGAAGGTCTAATTACATCTATTATACTGTTCAGTTTCACAGACAGTTGGCAAGGGGATGAGGGGGTGAAATGAAGTGGAGGTGGGGGGAGGAAGAAGAAGAAACCCAGGGAGAGAGCAGGGAAAAAAAAAAAAGGTAGACAAACACACAGGCCCCAGCTATTGAGAAATGAACTGGTGACTGAACTGACTACTTTGTGAGATTATATCTAAACCACCAAGTGTGTTACTGTAACAAGTCAAAATGGAGATGGTTCCAATTTTGTATTATTGCCCAGGCAACAGAGAACCAATTACTCTGTCTAAATCTTAGATACTGGCTTTAAAAGCTTCACAAGACCTGAGCTCAATCAAACAATTCTTGTAGCAAAAAAAGAAAATGAACAGGAGAGACTGAAGCATTTTTTTCAGTCATGTTGTAAAGTTTCATTTTGCATTCTAGGCTGCCAAAAGCCCTTCCCAGACCTGTTTTTCTCAATATAATGCAAACATCACATGCCATATTATGTTTTTGCGTAGCCTAGATTAATACAGTTATTATGGCCTAATAGAGCTCAAAATGAGAGGAGGGGGAGGGGGAGAGAGAGAAAGAGACTCATTATTTTTAGATGGCTTTGCTTTTCCCATAGGATTCCCATAGATCCTACTTAGCAGCAACTAATTCCAGTACTGATTAAGTGGGAAATATACAGAATCTCAAAAGGTCAAACCTATAATCATCTGCCCTAAGGGGTTGACATGGAAAACTTCTTAATCCAAGTTCAGTTTATTGCAATCTTATAAGAAGGTGAAGCCAGTGATAGGATATATTGAGAGGAAGAGGAAACACTCTTAATAGAGCTCCTTTTCCTTAGTGCTCATCCTTAGTGCTTTGTCTTGTGTTTCTATCAGAATTCCTGCTATTTACTCTGTTATATTTACATATTGTTTTCCTGAAGAGGTGGTGGAGCTTGCATTTGTAATAAGCTAAATCTAAATAAGACATAGCATACCTCTGAGAAAAGGATCCCCAAACTGATTTACAAAGCAAATGGGAAAACAAAGCTCTCCCTGGGACAGGGAGGAGGAAAAACAGAAGCAAAAATAGAAAAAAAATAATTAAAAAACTTCTTGTTATGTGGGTAAAAGTGAGTTTACGAATAAGGATTTTTTTCTGTTCAGGTGCAATCTGATTAACAATAAAATTAATTTTAGCATAGTCAAGATTATTTCCAAAATGTCATTTCTGTTTGATTCTTACGTGACATCTTGTGAATCGTATAAGCACTGCCTAAAATAAGGCCTGATCAAACTTCCCAGTAAGCAAGTTAGTTAGACACTTATCATGTTAGTAGCATCTGAAAGTCCTGAGTGTATCTACAACTTAAATCATAGCAGAACTGGCAGCAGGATCTGGGAGTTTATTTGGTTTATAGTGTACAAGCTAATCCCATTTGAAGATGCTTTGAGATGGGAATAGGTTGGTCCTCTGGTGGCTCCTCATAGAGTGGTGGCTACTCATAGAAGTTGGTTTCATCTTCCTTATTTCTCTTCCTGCACACAAAAGCAGCAATAGTTTGCTTCACACTCCAAGGCTCTTTCCTTTGTTTGCCTCAGCTCTGCTCCTTACGTCTTTCTTCTTTCTAAGTCAGAGGCAATCAAGTCTCTCACCCAAAGTAGGGAATGGAGTTTCCCTTTCAAGGCAAAGTTGTCCTCAGCTAGCCATGTTCCACTCTTTTAAACTAAGATATGCAAAATAGTGCTAGATCATAATTTCCAAGTCCAAGTTTACAAGCTGCTGCATAGCTCCATTTGAACATTATCTAACTGAATGTCACTCAGATATCTTTACAAAGTTCTCTTTATGCCAAAAAAAATTTTTAAATCAGACCTGGGTTACTTTTGTCAGCTGAACTTGCAGGGAATACAGCCTCTCCAGGTGACAACTTGAAAGCATCATCAAATTTAGGGTGTAGGTTTGATGCTCATATTTTGCGTACCTATAACTTGGTCTAATTATTTCACTACATAAATGAAGTTGAAAAAATATTTACCTGTTCTCCATTGCGAAAATAAAGACAACCATATGAAGAGCAAATCTCCAGGAAAAAAAGTCTATATTTTCTCTGAACAAAATTTGTTTTCAAAGGTATATTTTTAAAAGTTGTGTCATAGAGATCCATATGAAGGTAAATTAGAATTTTAGAATCTCCTTAGAAACAAGTGAAAAGATTTGGAGCATGTAAGTATACATAAACAGATTTAGAGAAGAAATAAAGTATGTTTTTGGAAACTCTTATGTGTTAAAATAAATATTTTATTGAATTAAATTCCAAACAGAATGATATGCTTATATTTCTTTTTCTCAAGACAAGCAGCATATCCCCTCTCACCTTTTCTGTGAGAGAGGAAAAAAAGAAATTAAGCATTTTAACTGATGAATGTAACAAAAGCAGAAATTAGTCTGCTAGGCAAAGGCAGGTCATGACAAACTTTGTACTGCAATTACACCATTATTCTATCACATTAAGTTTTGTATGGAGCAGAGCAGATCAAAAATATTGCTAAGTAAGTTATGATTAATAACAATTTTAAAAATACAGCCAAATTTCAGAAAATCAAAAAGATGAGGCAGAAAACATGTCAAAAAACCACAATCTCCTTTTAGTGTCTGTTAAAAATGTTGCAGTTTGAAAGCTGTAGTGGTGGGGGGAAAAGAGATATCAAATTAATATCAGATTCAAAAACAGTCTATGGACCATAGGTCCTATCACCTTCCTAGGAACGAATTGAGTTCCCAAATAGTGTCATCAACTATAAGCTCAGTTCTGGCAGTATCAGATTCACAAACAGTCTGTCAATTGTAGGTCCAATTATTTCCCCCCAAACAAGTAGCCAAGTACACAAACATTATGATTTATTCAAATATAACATTTACAAAGCAAGTTTCAGATGTCAGTACAGGAACTCTCTACTACAGTGTGGGTTTTTCTTTTTTTAGCTAGGTCTGATGTACAAATGTGCAATCATCACTCACCCCAGAAGATGGGAGAGGGCTCTCAGTCTCGAGTCTCCTCAGGCAGCATCTCAACCAGAGGAGAGGAAAGGGGGATCATCCTGTCAACTGTCCCAAGAGTTACAATGGATTCTTTCCCCCAAGTTCTCCATCCTTAGTTCAGCTTTTATTCTTTTCTTTAGATTCAGATGGAGCTTGAGTGACTGGAGTCATACTTAATATTCTTATTGATTGATGAAAAATTTTCTTGCTTTCATTTAACGGTACAGTCAATCGAAAGCGCATGCTCAGTGAGGAGTGGTCGTACCTCGGAAGTGGGTAGCTTTTGGGATGGAGGTGTGTTTTGTGAGTCTGTGGGTACCAGCCATCCTGGAAGTGGCAATTGTGTCTCACCCCAAGCAAGCTTCTGTAATGCCAAAACTTCTGTTAAGCCCTAGTTTTCCTCTCAGTTTCCGTTTGCAAACAATTCTTCCACTGTGTCCATAAAGTATTCACACACTCTTTCACTCACTGATCTTTATGGAGCCTTATGGAGCTTTAATACAATTGAGAATCAAATGTTCATAAAAATTGTGAAAACAGCAACATTTTCCAACTTCCTATAACCATATTCAAAACTATACTCAAACTCCTCTCAAAGATGTGGACATATTTACCATTTTTGTTTAGTTCTTAGATAATTCTTGCTGGGCTTGGCTATGGTTGGATATGCTTCACATATCACGGTCAAAATGCCTATCTTGCATGCTCATTTTACATGTTCATCTTGCATTAAATGTCCAGTGTACACTTATCTCATGTCTTCATTTAAATAGTTTTACAGCCCCATCATGCTGATTAAGTAGCTCTTGATGCTCATATTGTATCGACATAAATAACATAATAGATCTCCTTATTACTTCAGCTTCTTTATGACAACCTCACGTAGTTCTGGCAATGTCTGTTCAATGTCAGCCATGAACCAAAAGTCTCTTTTTATGCCGCACAGACAAGAAATGGGCAAAGATTTGTCAAAAGGACATATAATTTCTGGTCATCCAAACAGTTGTACACTTCAAGTTCCATTCCTGCTTACAGTGAAGACTCCTTGCAGCAACAACTAGTTAATATAAATAGATAGTAAAACTAGATGAGTTCTTATCTATATTAATTCCTGCTTTAAATTCTACTTATATCACTTTTAATATATACCCCTGGGGTCTATATTCTAGTTCTGTCTCAAATTTGATCTTTCTTTTGAAGATCCCTGTAAACTTAGAGCACAGTGTTTTGTTATCACTTATTTGAATTAAAGTGAACTTTCTTCAACCTGATTCAACTTGATCTGTCTTTCTTCATAGACATTTTCAGGGAAAGAGTAGTATGACTGTATCTTATGCAGATTAATAGAGTAAGAGATATTAATGGATACTAGGTGTATGAAATGTCACAGTCATGTCTAAGTTTTGATGCATTTTTCAAAATGCAGATATTTCAGCAATATCTGATGCAGATATTTCAGCAATATCTGCATTTCCCAAATGCACATCAGCCTAGCAGCTGTCAGAGAAGGAAGAACCCAATCTGTTGGGTTTTATTTCAGTCATAAAGTTGAAAATAAGTGAATATAGCACCCATAAGGGAACATCAAACTGTAAGAACCCCTGTTCAAAATTATAAATCATCTTTCAATTTGGGAAACTGATCCAGTTTAAAACTAACTCAGCACAAAAATGTCAAGTTTTCATGTGGTTCAGTGCTTCAGACAACTACACTGATAGCTGTCTTCACACAGACAAGGGACTGGCGTAACAACATAAATAGACATTGACATTCAGCAAGAGAAAAGATTATTTGGCAGCAATACGGTTTTCAAAAAAATATAAAAAGTTTATCTTTTTTCTGAATGATTCCAAATTTTAAGATTTCTTTTCCTCAAAGGATAGGCAACAACACACCCTATTCAAATAAATTATTTATATAGTTAAATAAATAAGCAAAACTTAATTATGTGTTAGTGATTGCTTCCCAGTGCCAGGAATGTACTGCTTAATGTTCAGTGGGTGTTCTGCTAACTTGTTAAAGGAGACGGTAAAATAATTCGGGGGGCAATAACCATAGTACTTTAGTTAGCTATATTATTTTACTAGCACAAGATCTCTGTAATAATAACATTCATCCTTAACTGATGCAATTGCTGTAAGAAATTGGCTTATCAATTAGTAAATAGCAACTAGCAATTAGCATGACTAAATAGAGTACATTACTTGTACCAGTAAAAGTGCTATAGTGTTTCTTCATCCTGAGTATACAGGTTGACTCTCAATCTCATACACAGTTCCCTCAGTCTACTGCTTCCAGGAAAGGAATACTCACCATTCAGCAGGAGGAGCTGGCCAAGAGCCGTACCTGATCCCTAGTCAGCAAGGAGTACTCTGTCTTTAATATTTTTATGGAAGGAGTACATGGTAATAGGTTTTATTGACATGGACGATGGTTTAACAAGATTCTATGGCAAGGTCAAATTATTTGCTGCATGAGGTACAAGATATATACAGAATTACCAAGAAGAGCCTCCTGTCGACTCACGAGGCTCAGATTGGACTTCTTGTTTTCCAAACTCCTTCTGAGAGGAGTCTGGGTGCAGTTGTATCCAATCTTAGTCCTAGATGGGGTCAATAGTTTATGACTAAAGAATGTTGTGCACGGAAACATCAGTACATTTTACAAGTTCAAAAAGAGCACGCTATTGTCACCTACCACAAATTTGTTGCGGCAAGGATCTCTTAACCCAGAAGAGTATCCTTGAGAGTCATCCCTGCTCAAGGAGAGATCGTAGCATGCAGCCCACTGCCATGCAAGGAGAGCTCAATGGGATCTTGGGTTGTCCTCATATTTAGGAGACCCTGTGTTTGCAGGGGGGTTGGACTAGATGACCTCTAAGGTCCCTTCCAACCTTAAGCATTCTATGATTCTATGATAAGATAATTGACTCAGTTGTTCTTTCATCACAGACATATTTTGGCCAGTGTATACTCAGTTAGACCTGTCCTTATCTCCGTGTCATAATACAGCTATCAGGATTGTTATTGACCGTTTTTGTCCGAACAGGGTAAGAGATGAGGGATGCAACCACCAGGATCAGAAAATGCCACTGGTAGTTAACACCTTAATAGGGCTACATTTGAAAAGTCAGTTTGGACTAGGGAAGGAGCACACAGATCACAGTATCATCAGCAAGATATGTTTCAGTCCCTTTTCAATTATTTGCAAGTGTATTAGTTCTTTAATGAGTTGGGTAATATTTGTAAATTTTTGTGAAGAATGCACTTGCCCATCAGTATTTCAGTGATATGATCAGTTTTCTTGTACTGAATTGTCTGCTCCTCAGAGCTCCAAAATAGACTTGAGGCAGGACAGAAAAGAGGTTTACAGGAAAAAGTTTAAAGGGACACTTATGTCCTTCAGTTAAAAAAAAATCAAACCAGTAGATAGAGGACTTTTTATTCTACCTCAGTGCTTTAAGCACTTATATACAAATAGGAACCACCAGGGAAGGTACATCTCTCACACACTTCTTTTCATTTTCTTCTGTCTGTCTGAACTGGGTCTTGTCTATATTTCTGCTTTCCACTACCACTCTACCACTCATTAGACTCAGATTATAGTTTTATATTTTCTTAAGTGGAAAAAAAACTTCACCTAAATTTTCCTTTCTTTTCCCTGGTCACTCACCTATACCTCTTTCATTATGATATTGCACATAATTATGAAAAAGTTATTTTTATCTAGGATAAGTTTACAGATTCAGAGTAATCTAATAAATAATCACAGAATGGCCCTAAAATAAGGTAGAACTATAGGCTTAATAGTAGTCAAGGAGAAATCAAGGAAAACTAATTTATGCCTCTCTGCTTTTACCTGTACCTACCTCTCTGTAGCATGTGGTCTCACTATCCTGGCAGGAAAGCCACAATAGAAAAGCAGAATGACATCTTTAACAAAAATTTTCCAAACCGCCCTCTGGCTATCTCTAAAAATGCCTTACGTCTTGCACAATTCTTACACATTTTCAACAATATGATTACTATGATAATTAACTGAATAATTTAAGCAATGTAAACCAAAATTAACTCAAACTCTTGGCATACTTGGAAAAAGATAGAGAAAATAGCTTTAAAATACATGTTCAGAGCTAGTTTCTCTATTAAACTGCCAAAGAAAACCCTTCCACAGCTCTACTCTCTCTGGTATGTTTTTTTTTGTTTTGTTTTTTTTTTCTGCCTTACTCTACTGCTACCTTGAACTGTCCACCCAATTTTCCTCTCTCTCTCTCTTTCTCTTATTACTCCTTCTGCATGACATATTATGTCTTATGCACCAAGTTTTTTTTTTAATCTCTCCTGATTCCTATTCCAAAGTTATGCTCATGCTGACACTATCTGATATCCTCCCATTGATATTTTTCAGCCTTTACTTCAGAATCATTTATTTACCAAGATGTTCAAACTTCTATTATCATGTGTTGTACAATATAACTATGTACAATTTTTTTTCAAAAGTATTAGTCTCACAGTCACGAAAAACAGAGAACTCAACAAGACCTTAAAATCTCAGCAGTGAGGACAAGTGCTTAGATGAGCAGTTAGCTGGTACAAGTCTGCTAGCAATACTTGTGCTTGCTCAATTAAAGTTAACTAAAGAATCTAAATACTACTTTGTTCTTGAAGTGGAAACTATGAGGCAAATTCTCTGTGGTATTTAGAGAGACTGAATTCCTACTGATTTCAGTTCCTCCAAAGATACAGATCTGCCCTTGTGTGGCTATAGTAACCTGTACAGGACTGAACCTATTATGACTAGCATGCAGAGATATAACCTCAATGTAAATATTAAATCATAGTAAGAACATGCCATTTCTCTTCTTTTATGTTATTTATTTTCCAGAATCTAAAGCAATGAAGAAGATTGAAACTATTAGGAATTTCATCAATATGACCAAATAGATGCATTATGATCTCAGTGACTATTTCAAGCATGCTGCTAACAGATGTGAAGGCATGTTTGTCAGGTTGCTCTTCTTAATGGAGGAAATGCACATATGTTCTTTGAATATCAAACATGTAGAAGTATAGTATAAGTCGAAGTTAAATGGTGAAAACTAAACCAGATGAAATATAAGTGATCCTATCATACTAGAAAAAGTGACAATATAGAAGATTATACAGGATCTCTACAATAAAAGACTATAGACCCCCTACAATGCAAAGATATGTGCATCTTACTTGCTACTAAGTTTTGTTGTGTTTTGTTTTGTTTTTATGTAGTTCTATTGTGAGATGTACTTGATATTTATATTGAAGCAGTGGTTATGTTTTCTGACTTGGCTCCTGCTAACATCATGCCTTTCTCTCTCATTTCACAATGAGTCACTTACAATGCAACTGACATGAGGGTATCTCTTATATCAAATTTAAACTGAAGCTGCTGTAGAATGTATCTACCAATTTATGAAGTGCTGGTATGCCCCTGACAAGCATTGACCTATGAGTGAGATTGATGGATGATTGAATCTAGATGAGGCTTAAGATGTTGTTTTTGACCTATAATACTTTATTTTGTTCTATTAGAATATATGCTTCTGTTCTATTGGAATAAATGCTTCAATGTATTTTGGAGCCTAGAATTTTTTCTAAGAAAGGTTTGTTGGAAATTGTGTCACCCTTTGCTCTTGCCCTCTAGTTTTATTGGGATAGCAAGTAATTCAGGTATCTTTTGTAGCCTACCCTGAAAGTCTGCATCCATGTTGCCCAATGCAGCTTCTGCATCCTATTGACCACAACTGTTCAGAGAGTTCTACTGAATAGAAGATTTCAAGATTTCTGTTGATCCTAAAAAAATGCGGATATATTTGTAAAATAACCAGAAGGGAAAAAGGAAGACAAAACTTGGCATGAGCAGGAAGCCCTGAGTCAGATATGAAATACTGCTATGGTCACAGGTCTTTTAGAATAACAGAACTCAGAGTGCCACTATCAATCAGTTTGAGATTTACGCTGGTGACTGGATGGTCATTGATAATAAAACATTAACATTTATGATCTGATAAAAGGCAATGCTGTGAAAGACTGAAAAAATAGCAACACTCTGGTTTACTGATGAGAAGGACAGCTTTGTATTCAGCTCTGCAAGCATAGAGAGAGAGTGAGTTAAAGTAAAAGATGCTGCTTTGGATTTTGCACCTTTCCTGTGCTATGTATGGGCAATTTCAAGCCTCCAAGGTTGAGCAGTAGCACCTGAAGGTGTTCGTATGAATTCAGCTGAAGCTGCCCATCCTAAAGTAGCATGTAACTGTGTAGGCTACAGAGAGAGACGTTACTTAGTGTGAGGTTGTGAGGAAAGGATTTGAAAAACAACCCAGGAAAGCAAAACAAACAAAGAGAAAGCAGTGAATTCTACAAACCTATATCTGCAACAATTCCTGTGAGAAAAGACACAGGTGTACGAGATGACTCTGGAAAAGCAATTGGAAATTCCCTGTAGCCTCTGTATAAATCCCTTTCATTCGGAGGTCAGCAGTTAGTGTTTGCAGCTAAGGAGTGTCTTCCACTGGCTACTCAGTGTGCTTCTGTTTATATGACAGTTTTTATCCTGATGCTGAGAGCCCTGTCAGATGAAGTGTAAGCCACATTTACCTGTAAGTGCCCCACACTAGCTTGTGATGCCTAATCTCTTTTATTGATCCTACTAGCTGGTTTCTGGAGCCATTGATTTTCCTTGCTGTCAGTTTTTGGCCTTGACTCTTTAATGTTTATTTAGACTGGTCTCCATAAATTGCTTCTGGTGCTGAGGGCAAGGAAGGCGGCAGGAGGTCAGAGGTGCATGTATACCTGTCCATATATATAAATCACAGCTTTTGTTCTTCACTGTTGTTTGTGAACACTGTTTGCCGGGTGAATAAAAAGGAAGTATTCTACTAAAACATAGAGAAGCTATTACTAATTCCCTTTTGTATGCAATTTTATTGCAGTGTAGGTTTTCAATTTTCTGTATCTTAATAGTACCTCTTGTTATCTACTCAAACATGTAATATTTCCTTTTGTTAAAGAGAGAAAGGAAGAGGCTAAGGAATTGTTTTTTTGCCAGCATGAAACTGTTACTTGTTTAAAGCAGACAGGGGTAGATTTTTGTTTTGTTGGTGACTTTTTTATTGTTGCTCTTTATTTTGTTATTTGTTAAAAAATTTAGTCTTCATGGAGAAGAGTAGCACTTAGGAATAGGGGACTTAAAAGCACTTGTACAAGCAAATAAACATGTTTTTTACTGACAACATCAGAACTGTTTAAAGAAGGAGCGTAGCCTCCTTCTTTAGATCATAAATGGATGTTCTCTTCCAATAGTGAGACAAGAAGCTTCTCTGCTAGGAGAGCTGGCGAATTGGAAATGGTTAAAGGAAGACATCCGTACTGGATATAAATAATTCAGAGACACATCCTAAAAATTCCAAGTGAAAAGTATCACAGTTCATTATAGCAGTGAGTTGCTAGAATGCTATAGCCTTAAATCAATGGAAAATATTTTGCAACAGCTACAGTTTTGTTTGTTTGTTTGTTTTCCACTGCAGCAGTAAACATCATAGTCCATACAAGGTGACAAGTGGTTCTCCTGAGGCTAGGAGAACTCTATTCAATAGAGGTGCAGTCTGGGCCACTGTTCTGTCTGTTGATGCAGAAACATTGTGCACAGATATGATGCTCAGAATAAATCAAAAGAAGAAAAAGAAGGTGCTTCAAGACAAGTAAAGTAATACCTTATAGGAAATACCTCATTGACTTGAATATCTGATTCCACTTTTTTCATTTGATCTGTATTGGCTAGTGTGGTCACTCACTAACCTAAACATTAGCAAGTTCCATTCAGTTTGAAAGGGAGAATTAACAACACTTACAGGATAAATATTTGGCTCTAATATTCTCCTTCCATCTCTTCTTCCTTCTGCAAAGGTCAATGTAACCTTTTTGTTTATTTTTTTTTTTTTCAAAATCCATTGACCCTGTCTTACAAATGGCCAGCACTCAGAAGAAATTCTCAGATTCAATTCTTCTGTTCAAAATACCGTTCAAGGATTTCTGAGGAGCAATTGCCAGAATCATATGTTTGAAAAGTCCTTGAAGTACTTGAAAGATGTCCTTTGACTAGGCCGAATACACATTTGGTTTCTGTACATGATCTAAACTAAGGTAACTATTGTTTATACATCTTCTTATAATAAAGTTTTGCTTTTCCAAATACAAGTTTTGTAGGAATATGGTGCTCTGATTCTAGGCAATATAAATTGCTAGATGAAAGGAAATAATTTCAGAAGAGTGTCTGTGCATTTTCTATACAAGAAAAAGCATATAACTGTAAAAGAAAAAGGATATTATTTTAAAAACAGCACTGCAGGAAGACAGCAAACTATATAAAAATGTCTGGAATTATCCCTGAATATCCCATTTGGGACCCTCAAAGAGAAAAAACAGTAAACTGCAGAGTGGGTAGGGAAATATCATGATGAAAATAGTGCATAATTCTCATCATGTAAGGTTTGTAGTTTGGCATATCTTACTGTAGCTTCATATTTTAATAAACATTATCAAATAAAAGGAATTTCCTGCCTCTCTGATTTAATGATAACATTCTTTTTCTTAAAGAGTAAAAATGATCAAACTTTCAATAAATTTGCTAAGTATTTGCATAATCTTCAAAATAACCTATAGAAGTAAAATATGGAAAAAATAATATAAAATAACTAGCGTAATTCCATTCAAGGAATTAATATTTCAAACACTGAAATCACTGGCAAAATTCTCACTTGCATTACTGGACTTCTGCTTATAAACAACTAGAAGCTAGACATGGACAAAAAAGCAAATGATTCAAATGTTCCACAAGAATGAATACAGTAAAAATAGCTGTGTGCTTAGTCTATTTAACCTAGAGTCTGGAAATAGAACAAGAACACAAGCTTTCTTCTGTAAGTAAGTAGTGCTTAGGTACATTTCCCTTCGGCCCAAGTAAAGCAAGTGAAGTCCCCCTCTAGAGATTTTTCTGCACTGACACAGAATATGTTTTATAGTTGAGTTTAGCAATACATAATACCTCATTAACATCTAAATGCATGAAATATATTTCTGTAAAGCTTTTTCATTAATGTAAAATCAAAAGAAAAGTTAAATTTTATTTTTGCTCTGGAAAAGCAAAACAGAAAATGTTTTCTTTTCACATTTTTCCATCTGATGTCAGAGATTATATTAGAGTTTTTTCTTATTTTCCCTCATGACTGACATTCAAATACCAGAAATGACAAGTTCTGGAGATGGTAAGGAATAATAAATTATTTATACCTATAAATATCCAAGATATGTTTATTTAGGAAGAAACAGATCACCTAACAGAAGATTAAATCTTGGCAAGTTTACTTACATTGGCCAAGTGCTGCCAATTAAACTTCAGCCAGCTGGTAGCTTCTGATCCTCTCTTGTTCAGTCTATTTGAATGACTTTTAAAGGTTTTTTTTATTCTTTCTCTTTTATTTATTTTTTTAGTGCCATATTTATCACTAGAAACCCCACACAAACACACAAAAACATTTTGAGAACAAAATCACAGATGAATTAATGAAATGTCAGGAGGCTCACCAGACAGGATGAGGACAAAACCACTTAGAAAAATGTGAAACTTCTTCACACTTTCATAACTCTAAGCTAGCAACCCATAAAGAACAGAATTTATTTGTATGAGCCAACTCTCTGCTCTTGTAGTTAACTGAATTCCTGAATATTACTCAACTGAATATTACTCAAATGATCCTTGTTTATTTTCACTTAGGAGTGTTTGTTTCCCATTCAGACTATCATAGAAGAGGAAGGTCAAGGAAGAGGTTGTTGCTGCCATGCCAGCCACAATCCTGTAGGTCATTAGCATCATTACAGCATTATTAGCAATTTCTTCCTAAAGACCATTCCTGAATTCTCATGCAAATATCAATGCTGAAGGATTTTAACTGAAAATAGTCAAGTCAGTTTGCTTCAGAGTGAGTTTTCTACTTTATCCATTTTTAAGGCCAAAACTGTGGCCCGGCTTCATATCTGTATGAAGATAAATGCAGTTCAAGAACAAAATATATAAATGAAGAATGCCCACTTTAATTAATGACTAGGATTGGAGGAAAAACAAAGAAAGAAACAAAACACATGCAGTAAAAAAATAAAAGTGGGAAATGTTGCACATTCAGTTTCTGTAATTACAAGAGAAGTTGATTTGTCACAGTCTTTGCATCAATGAGCTGACACAAGAGCAACGTACATGTAGTCTTCTCAGAGGAAGAAATCCACTTTTCTACACAGCTCTGTCTCTGCAAAAAAAGCATAAGGTAATACAATTCAAGATTTATTACTTCTGACAACTTCGACGTTTTAAATGTATGTAATTAAACAGACAACTAAGTGTTGAATGAGAAACTAACCAAACAAACAAACCCCTGGTATTTCACAGACTGAATAGGACAGTAGTAAAGGTGGATACCTGTTAAAAAGCATGTGGATAACTAATTAATTAGATTCACTAAGCAATAGTAATTACTATTTTTAAAAATAAATTTAGTAAACCACAAGGCTCTCAGGTGCTTTTGTCATGGTCATGGCCCATTATTCTTGACAAATAAGAAAGGAGAGGATTAACTCTATTTCCAAAGAAAACTCCTTTTTTTTAAAGGATGGAGTATATAAAACAGAGATGTGAAGACAATGAAATGGCAGAGTTGAGAAGTTACTCCAGTTTTGTTAGCTACACACTTTCCACCTTAACGTTTTGAAAAAAATAGAATTGGAATGGACCGAATAAGAGAGACATTCTTGAGAACAATTCTGGATATTTTTAATTCCAGTTTTACTAGTGTATACAACTGCAAGAATATTTTTCAAGATCCTGTTAAAAAATAAACCTGATTTAGAAAAAATATACCACAGGACTCCAGCTCGTCCTATATAATCTACAGGAAAGATTTATCAAGCAATTTATAAAGATTTATAAAGCAATTGCTTTTATTTCTTGTACTCTGCTTTTTTACTGTTGAAAATTAAAATGGCTTAAAAGATCTTTTCTATTCACTCAGAAACCAAAATAAAAAATTATATTTATAGTTTTTTGAATATCTGTTACTAATCATTACCAAATTCTGTATTGCACTAGAAATACCTAGGGAAATAATGTAATATCCTCCTAAATCTCCAAAGGGCTCATTATCATTAGTGCCTTGACAATAGATACAAAATTAATAATAATGATGACAGACATTGTAAAATAATGTATTATCATTATCAGTGATATAATTGCTACTCAAAGAGTATTTCACAGACAATTATAGAATTATAACTGCCAAATTCACCATGATTAATTTAAATTTATTTGATTTGGCAAAAACAAATTGAGGCAGATTTCTATATGTCTTGGTCATAAAGAGCAGAGTCATTAGTGGAGTCCACTTCTGACAGAAGAAAAAAAAATCAGTCTGTGATTTATTGAAAAAAACACTAGCTAATGAATTATGCCAGGAGACTCCAGGAATGTTCTAATTATACCGGTACAGACTTCATCAGCTAATACTTTTTACCTGCAACAGCCATCCTCTCCATATGCTAATCCCATAAGGGATATTTTAACAGTGTAGGTAAAGATAATGTTTCCACAGCTGCTCCATGCTCTCTGCCTTCTGCACTGATGTTAGTGCATAAATGAAGGGAAGAAATAATTTCCTCACTACTCAGGAAGCTGCAGTCACAAGATCTGCTTGTTCTCTAGCAGTCTGATCTGGATCCCATTGAAGGCAAGGCAGGAGAGTCTTAATTACTTCTTACTGTCTCTTTACTATTCCTATTAATAAACACTGTGCTACAGGCAAACAAAGGAGGAGAATTGACAGTGGGCTTTTATTCACTACCACTATGGTCCTCTTATTTTCATATGGTTAGGAAGGCATGAGTTCACAATTTACAGACTCTTGGCTCTGTCTCTCCTCCCTTGAATATGATAACTGGGCAAGCTAAGTAAATTCTAATCTATCTAATCATATCCTCATGGCAAGATCATTTTAAGGTCTGTTTTCTTCCAGGTCAATGACTAGACTAATTTCAGGGCAGATCTTAAACTCTATATACAAAAATGAGCTGTCAATAAGTCTCTGAGTGTGTATTAGGAAATTTAATACTTCCAAAAAGTGGGTTAGGTTTTTGTACTTTTCTTTTTCTAATGCAGCAGGTAATACTTTTGGCAGAGCTTGAAGCAGTAAATAACAAAGAAATCTGTATAAAACTCTCCCCAAAACTACAGCTAGTGGGATAAGATTTCACTCCTGTATCTGATTTTGTGGCCTGTTACTGAGGTCTATGTCACCTTGCTGCTTTCCAGAAAGATACTTTTCTGTCACAATAAAAATGTGACATGTTCCTAGGTGGGTCAGTCTGTTTTTAACTGTTGTTAAAAACAACAGTTTCTCAACTGCAGCCCTTTGCATATATTGAACTAGGGCTTTTCCAGACATGCACCTAGGTATACATGCATGGAGCAGGAGAGGGGGGTTGTTTTTGCTGTGAAATAGTTTGTGATGATAAGCTCTTCTAAGCACCTTTGAGGCGCTGCACCTGTACTCATTGCAACTAAATGACGTTTTCACTCTTTAGAAGAAAGAGCAATATTGTTCTAGTGTGCACAGAACATATGCTAATCAGCAGTACTCTTCAGGCGCAAATGAGATAATGTACTCATTGTTTAGACACTGGAATTGTTCATTACAAAATGACACAGTGTTTGCCAATTTTGTCTTCATTATAAATGTAAATATTAACTGGTGATATGCAAAAGAATACAAAAAGTCAACAGCAATTAATTGGCTTCTGCAGTAATTAGCAACTGTAAGGCAAACACTTAGGAGCTGTTGTAATTGTCTGCATTAGGAATACACCTCCTGTACAGATCTAATTAGCAATTTAAATAGTTCAGAAATTATATGCCTCTTGCTTTTACACTCCCTGAAGTACTGTTCATTAATGGGGAAAAAAATTGCTAGTAAATGTCATTTGCATTGTCTCATGTTAAGAGCTCTACATCAAAGCCTCAGCATTATTGCCTCATACTGAATAATACAGAGCAGAGGCTTGTGGACCAATACAGTTGTAATTAGGCAATGATTCCTTTGTAAACAGGAGACACAAAAACCGACGAGCTTATTTTGCTCTGAGGTACCTACTTCATGATTTAAGCTGTAAATAAGAAGAGCAGTTATACAAGGGCTGCAGCTACCTGCTAAAACCAATCCAAATCATGACTAGGATTCATGCAGTTCTATTAATTGATGTTTCAGAAGAATATTTCCTTTGAGGATGGGAAGTGTCAGAGCAATCACATAAAGCTCTGGTAACATTTCCACTGAACAAAATGTCATGTCCAAAAATGATGCAACACAAAGACAGGGATAGATTTGCCAGATAGTCACAGTGGACAACAGAGGAATTACCTCTGTCAGCCTTGCAAAAAATGGCCAGAGAGAGTATGTGATTCCTATCTAGAAAGACCTCATTGGGAAACAGAAGGAAATTAGTGGATAAACAAATATGAAGTTTAAGAAATGAATAGTTGATTCTATTCATTTAAAAAATGAGTAGCTGACAGTAAAGTAAGTACTTATAGATGGAATATATGTGTGTATTACAGATGGAATATATATGTGTATTAAATATATATATATATATATACACACGTACATTTGAGCTAAAAACTATTACAAGATTCTAGAACACTAAGCACATAGAATTGTCGAATTATTTTCAGATAAAACCTGAGTCCCTATTTCTTCTTCAATGGAGCTCAATCTGATTAAGAACTTTTGCAACAGGGCATCTCAGTGACCAGGAGGACTCAGGCAGTTGTAGGTTCACAAGAAAATCACAAACTAGCTACTCGTACGCCACGGATAAATGCTGAAAAAAGGAGTTGTGTTCAGAATTATAGGCATAGTGAACTGCATGTGATTAACCTCAGGCAAGTATACATAACAGAAATGCTATGATGTCTGGTTGCTACTGCTGCTACTATTAGTAATAGCTAAGCTTCGCCACTTGCAACACAGATGCTGTTTTAAACAAAATGAGATTTCTTATCACTGCCACCAGTGAATGATGCAAAGACTCCAGCTGCACCTACAAGGAATATAATGATCCTCAGATATCGTACTCCATTTACCAGAACTTAATTCTGGTAAATTCAAGTCCAAAACCTGCTTCTCTCTTTCTAAAAAAATATTTCATTAAAAAAAAAAAAAAATCTGCATCACAGTAGCAACACCTTTCTTTCTGACTAGTAGCATGGGCAGAATGGAGTGGCTAGGAGAGAAAAGAAGGATGTTAGAGTCTTTGCCCATCATTCAAACACTCAGATATAATCTCTAATAGATTGTTGATAACAGCATTTTTTTCTACATGCTAAGACAGTCTAGAAAACATATTAAATAGCGTATTACCAGTAAATGTCTGAGCCTGCGTAATCTGAAACACTCTGAAAGAGATTTTCTTTTTTTCTCAGCATTGGTTCTTTAGAAGTACATATCTTGTTCCGATAAACATGTCTTTTCATCTCATTTATTTAATAGACCCCTGATACTTATATTTTACTCCTATCTTAAAAGTCTGACTGATGAAAAATTTTGGAATTATTCACAACAGGAGCAGATAGGATATCTGGGATCTTGTATTATATTTTCTTCATTTTCTTGCAATTTCCCATCCATTCATGTGTGCTCAGCTAATGCTTCTGTGCAATTCTAGCCTATAGGGGCAAGTAGGAATAAACGAACAAATAAATAAATAAATAAAATGAGGCATATTACACAACAATAAAATCATGGCATTTAGGGTGTGCAGAATAAAAACTCTGTAAGAGTAAAAATCTCAGCTAGCTTCTTTGTCTAGGGATGTCATGTGTTATATATGTATATATTTATATAAAGACAGTAATGTTATAAATTCTTTTCTTTGAAGAAAATTAATCTTCAAATTATCCATTATAGTAAATGCAATTACACCAGGTATGGATTTCTTTTCCAATTATTTGTGTCCTTCAATGCTCAGTTCTTTTTGTCCATAGTTCAGCTTTTGATGTGTAATATGTAAATCAGATTGCTCATCAGATATAGATGGACTTGTTCTTAGCAACTGTGCAGAAGAAGACCGCAATAGGAATTTACATAAATATATTACATTTAACTGGGCAAGGAACAGAAAAAAAAAAAAGAAATGCAAGGGAATTCAATAATGTGATCTGGGACAAACTTTGTTCTTTTACCTGTTGCCTTTTTCCTTTTCTCCTTTTTTTCTAAAATTGCAGTGTAAACACTGGGAATCAGGTCAGTACAAATAACTGGAATCATAGAACTGATTCACACTACAAAAAATCTTTTTTGCTATATTAACTTTTAAAATGAAACATTTAGGTTGCACCGACACATATTCCCTGAACTTGATTACCATGCTTGACACCTTAGATACCATGCTTGACACCTTGTCTTAGATATACTAACACAACCAGCTCTCTGAGATGAGGAGCAGGAGGCAAAGGCAAAATGTGAGAGGAGGTGTGCACACCTGGGATCAGCTTCCTGAGCATTGGCAAAAGCATGAGAAAGTCAAGGAAGGACCATTTGTCCTTCCAGAAGAGGACTTTGAGCTCAGAAGAGAGCAGTACGACACACAGGGAGGCAGGAGGCCAAATGGGAAGCCACAAGGTTCTTGTTTATCACAAGGATGATGCATTCCCTCACTGAGGGGTCCCAGTGTGGTCACCCTCTTGAATTTTCAGCTTTTTTGTCTATAGTACTTGATGCTTAGTCACCACAGGTTTGTACTGGCTGCAATTATGATAACGAGAGTGTCAATTTCGCCATCTACAGATGCAAGGAAACCCTACCAATTTCTCTATTCATTGTGACACTGTGACTACAGACTGTTCCATTAAGTTTTCCATTCATCTATGCCATTTTATCCTAGGGTTTTCACCTCGCCTTACTTATTTAGTTTTTCCTTCCACAAAATTAAGATAACACAATAGAAACATTCACTGGATGCAGGGTACTCGCTCTCACTAGAAAGCCTGTTACTTTCTCATGGAATAATAGCAGGTTGTTTCAGCAGAATTCATTTTTGATATATCCATACCATTATGAATTTGGAGTACAGATTTATCTTACGAAATTTGGTTTTTTGACCACCTTTAGTCAAGAGCTGAATTATATTTCTCTGGCAATTTCTTCCCCTCAACTTCATTTTGTGGGAGGATAAAATTTTAAAGATGATCTGTTGGTGTGTTTTATAGTTTCAAGAACTTTATTCACCTTCTGCAACTTCTCAGCGATCAATTCAGCTGATCTGATATTTCCTCCACCAGTTTCCCATGAACATTATGCAGAATTTCCCTCACCAAACTGTAAATTTAGAGCTTGGGAAGCAAGGCAGGATGAGTTGTTTGCTTTATTGTCTGTTTGTTTGCAGGTGTGTTTTGTTTCACACTTTTTTCAACTATCTCCTAAAAAGAGTGCAATACTCACCATTGCACAAGATCATATGCTTACTATGTAATGGTGTTATAAAAATCACCAGATCAAAAAAAAAATTAACTTCCAGTTATTTTTCTTCTGAAATCTAGAAAGACATAGACAAAAGAGAATATAATCTGTAAGAATTTCCATAAGCAGACTTTCTTGCTCTTAGTATATATAAGAATTTTTTAACAAAATCAGTTCTTTTCCATGGTAAATAAAAGGCAAAAAACTCCTCCTCAGGCAGGAGTGATTGCAAATAAGACCAAATTTTAATCCTTCACTGTACATCTGGTAAATTTTTGTTAGTTTTTTACCTAGCATCATGAGGAATATAAACTTTTACTCAAAAAGACAAAGATCTATTTTTTTATCTTGTAGTTTGATGCACTCTTTAATAAAAATTTCAAGAAAATACCAATGTTGCAAGAGGGACACAAATCTTGTGAGAAGTTTTAAAAACGTAAGCATATATTTACACATCTCACTGCTAACAAAAAATTATTTTTCAGCTCTATGTTACTGTGCATAAAGTATCGGATCATTGTAAACACAGAAAACACCTCTATTAAGAGGAGAGTATTTAAGCTTTGTAATTTTGCAGTCTGCCAAATAATACCAGAAGCAGACTTCTATAGATTTCAGGATCAAGCAGTGTTGGGATGTATTTTAAAGAACATGGCAACAACTTCCACTAACACTTTTCTCTCTTTCTCTTGACCTAGAAGTTAGCTACTAGACTATTTTTATGTAGTTCAGATCCTGAGAAGTATTTTCTTTTTTTCCACTGTGAATCTTCCTAGAATGCCAATGAAAGATGCAGTAACTTTTTGCTAAGTATATTTATGTATATGGCGTGTCTAGGCAAATTACTACGACAAATAGAATACACTTCTCTGAAATGATCTTATTCCCTTATCTGGGCAACTAAACAGCCATATACACTGAAAGAAAAATGATCAACAGGAAAAAAATTAAGATACCTCAAATCATTTTAAGGTGAAAGAATACTGTTTAGGAAAGAGCAAATATTATCAAATTAAAGACAGAGTCACCATAATATGCTAGACACTCTTAGATCTACATCTTTCAGTTTTGCAATTTCTAACAGAAAAAAAAATAATAAAAAAAGCTTTTATAAATCTGAGACCTTCTCATGTCTCAGCTAGCTTGTTAACTCGCAATTTAATAAGTAGTTCACTTATGAGAAGCATTTCATTTATTGTGCATCCAAAATTTAAACACAATTTTTTTACCTCAAGACTTATGGCAAATTATGACAAAGCATAAAGAAATAACTAGAGGGACCTTATTTGTTTTGCTGATTTTTTGAAAGTCCTATATAACCAAACATCTCTGTTTACAGTATCCAACATTTTCAGTAAATCTTTATGTCTCAAACAAAATCATTAAGATCATTAATGCTTCTGTAAGGACACTTTTAAAGAAAAATGGAAAGTTCCTGTATTACTGCTATTTTCTTTGAAAGAATATCTCAAGCAATAATTTACCTTCTATATTGTATAAAAGAAATTATTCCATGACAAGAGGATAACATATGTTCTAAGTCTTGTGTCAATTTGATGGAAGATCAGGAACATGTATATAGCTCTTCATTTCAAAATACAGAAGCATTAGGCATTTTTCCTCTACAATTTGCTACTGCAAAAAAAAAAAATCTAAGAGCTACTTTAGAGGTTGAAGCATACTCTTCTTTAGCCTTCTTTCTCAGCTTCTATAAGCTTTTAGCAGAGAAAGTGCTCAAAATTGCCTTTGGAAAGATTGTCTTGATTATAGTTGCTCTTCACTTTTGCAATCATTTTACTGATGCCTCTGGATCCAATGCAATTCTCATTAGAACCAGCTATAATGCTTCCACTAACTTCACTCAGCACTGGACAGGGCTCTTTGTTTCCCAGATCAAAGTTGTCGTCCTTTTTCCAGATAGGCAAGATTCATTGTTTTTGGTTACAACATGTAGTACTTCAATCATCCCTCCAGCTTCCAAAGTACTTGTTTCCAACACTACACCTTGATGGACAAACTGTGTAGCTAATTTATATATTGCTTCACTTAATGATTTTCAAAATAGAACTCCAACATCCTTTTCAAAAGAAGAGTGCTTACTTGTGAAAACAGTCCAATTCCTTTCTATTCTGTGTCCCCCTCCTTCACCTTTCTCATAGGAAATATATCTCTCTCATAGAAATACTCCTTAGAGGAGCATCACAAGGCTTTTCTATTTTTTTAAAAAAGCTAAATATTTTCAAAGCTTATTAAATACTGTCATTTTTTTCACTCAGCTAATAGACCTGTTGCTGCAGGAGTTCATTCAATAAACCTTTTACTTCTGCTGCTTTCACACCTTCAGGTCAGCAGAGCTGATATCCTGTGATATGCAAGGAAAGTTTTTCCATCTGAAAGTAACCATCACAGCAAAAGCTGGGTGAATAGAAATAAATTACTCACAAATTTGACTATTTTCCATGGGTTCTTGGAAAGTAAATGTTGGATACATCCCTGTATCATGCTTTCCATTTTTAGCTTCTGTAGTTTTCATCGCTAGGAAGAAGATTAAATACACTATACTATTCTCCTGCCAAGACACAGCATTGACTGCAGAGATCAAAGTTCATTTTCTATCCTGCAAAGTGAGCGTTACAATTGTAGGCTATAATCAGTGACAGATTGTGATGACTAAAGCAATGATCTTGTAATATATACAATAGAAGTTACACAGGTCTTAAAAAAATCTCCTGCCCTTTTAAAAACATACTTGGAGTTTCAGACTCTGTATTACACATAAGCCTTTGAAAAGACATAGACGAAGGAATATATAATGATGATCTATATAGATATATAATGATCTATATATATATATAATAATGATCTATTTTCTTTTTTGGAGCCTGATATTTTATCATAGTCTATTTCACATTATAACATGCTTAGGTTATATCTACAAGGCTACAGGATTTGATAGTAGTAATACATCATTATTTTTCTTTTAAATTATTGTGAGGCAAGTTATTTTCTGGAATAATTCCAATGAGTTTATGCCAGCAAAGAATTTGGCCTTATTAATCAATGGTATTCCTACCATTATTAGGAAAACAAAATAATCTGTAGCTAAATCACATATAAATTTAAATGTATGGGAACTCCTCAGTTTGTCTGAAGATTGGTTAATGTTCAGAAGTCAAAATTGAAAATATAAAATGGTGTGAGAACTTATGTAAATGACAGTACATTGAACAGAATGAATCCAACACTCCTTAGTGCTTTATGTCTTCTATAATTCTATAAACCAAAAAAAAGTTTGGATTTCAAGTGACATTGAATATTTCTAAATTTCTCTATTTGAATATTTCAATTGTAGAAAGTAGCAACTGAGGAAAATAAGGCAAATTTTATATATGCTGTAAGGACAAGTATTGTTTATCTTTCATGGTTCAGTAATTGAACAACTGAAATAGCAGATCTTTCAAAAAAGCCTTGCAACACCTATTGGCTTCTGTAACCAAATTTTCATTACCCTCTCTCTGTGCTCTAAATGATAAAACTGCACAATTTTGTTTGATGTTCTTAGTTAAATGTCTTATGAAGCTAAGACAATAATATATAGACATATATCTAAAGAGTAGCAAATTTATGTCCTGTCTCGAAAAGATAAAGTTTAGTTCCCCTTTATAAATCTTTCTGAGAAAAAAGTGCAGTCAGAAAACAAAATAAAAGACTATGGAGAAGAGATTTGAAGACTAAGAGGAAATGAGACTAAAAGTTCGGAATTATTCTAAACCATTTTATACTCTTTCCAATAGAAACTAAGTAGCTGAAACGTAAATGCATACCCCTGACTAACACTTCAGGATAAAAATAACTCCTACATCAGAAACATTAAGATGACATCTCTGTCTGTCAAATATATCTGTTTAAATTCAGTAATAGAAAGGAGATTATAGATACATAGGTTTAGTATGACAACAACTGAACTGGAATAATTTTAAAGTATAGCTTGCAATAACAGCATTCTTACAAAATGAAATTTAATCTGGATTCTTTAATGGATCTAAAGAAATTTAAGTGTCTTTTTGTGGTGAGATCTTTTATGTGATCTCTTAATGATATTATTATATCTCTTTCTTCCTGATTTCTTCCAATGAGTGTGCTGAAACAGAACATGCAGTACCCTTCTCAGAGCTTCTTTGACAAAGCTGAAACTATGAAATGTTAGAAATCTTAAAAATACCCATGTGCTTCTGAGTAACTGAGTATCATTTTGTGCTACTGTTTCTTTTGATTTCTGTAAGGAAAAGGAAGATGACTCAAGCAGTACAGATGGTCCACTTTAAGTGTGTTTCTAGTTTTTGAAAAACTTATTTGGCCAAAGTCAAGATTTTACGAATGAATTGTAGTTATCATTCATTTTATCTACAAAGCATTATTTTGGATAAATGAATTTGGAATTTGGCAACGTCTTCGGGACCACATTCATATATTTTAGTAAAGTATTATTGTGTGATTGCATAGTGTATAGTGAGCAGGTATATTTTTATTAATTTGTTTTTTTGGCTACAGTTTATTGTTAGTGCATTCAATGAGCAGAAGTGGTTCATAAAAGCACCAAGCAAGCAAACCAGAGCAGAGCTGGTGCAGTCAAAAGTACTGCATGACAAAAGACTCAAGGGAGGAGACCAATATTTTAAGGATTGGCCGTTATGCCTCATAAAAACACATTTTATAGAACAATTTAAAGAGGATCAAAAGCAATGCAACTTCAAATCTCTGTGCACATATTATACATTTTAAAAAACATTCTCCTCTGAAGAAGAAAAATAATGCAGTTTTAGAACAAACTGATACACATCAGCTGATTTTTTGCCATATGAAATATGGCCTCTTAGAAAAACAAAATACAGTGATTCACAAAAACCTATTGAAGTTGCTGTTGTGATATGACAGGCAGTCTCACCAGTGAGATGTGTATTGTTTGTGGGTTATTCAGAAGAACACAGTCTAACGAAAATCTGCTACCTGGACTGCTTTGAGACAAGTCCTTTTTATTTTTTTTTTAACTTTTTAAAAATTTCCTGGAAGAGAATATCTGAGAGTTCATATAATTTAATTCCAACCAAATCAGAATCATTGTGCATTTGGACACCTTCAGATAATCACAAGTGAACCATTGATTTCCAGTTTGCTGTATTTTAAGAACTTACTCCAAAATTATAATTATGTTGTATATCTTTATTTTCTCACTATAATATTTGCACATCATAGGCCAGATTTTCTATTCACAATGCATTTTCCACTGAAAAGAAATAGTAATATCTACAACATCAAAATGTAAGTGCTGATTCACTAGAATGCTGCTTTTCCAATCAAACAAGTTGGTACACAGATCAAATGTAGAGTATCAGCATATTTTAAGTTATTTGATAATATCTCACAAATTTTATTGGATCTGAGCTTAGAATATTAAAAAAAAAAGATCCTTTCTATCTTATTTAGATATTCCTCAGTGGTAGATTCCAAATTGAGTTTATCACCAAAAAATGAATACATCTGTGAAATGGTAGAATGTTTCGTTTCTTATATGATAGGCATAATTCTACCATAGCATTATGTTCTTAAAATAATCCCTGAAGTTATTAATATGGACAATTTGTTTGTAACTTGTTCACTTATTCACAGCTTCTCTGAAAAAAAGAGTGCATAAGTAGGCAAAGAAAAAATGAAAAGAAATCCCATGACATTGGAAGTATCTTGTTTCAAACACACGACAGTGAAAATACATCATATTGGCACTAAGGATTTTTGTATTTTAAAGTATGAACTTTGAGATAACAAACACTGAAATAGACCTCTGATCTACATGCTAACTTTGCCCAATGACCAGGAATTGAATGCTGCTTTTACATACAAAAGATGTAATAGGTAAAAAGAGAAACTAGTTCAAAGGACAAGGAAGCTGGCCTGATTGGTAGTGCTCTATATTTCCTGAAGCTGAATCTTTCCTGGAAAAAAAGCCAAAGCCCTTCTGATGTGAGATGGATATGAGAATGAAATGGATATCAGTGCAAAGCAAAAACAGGAAAGAAACTCAGAAAAAAATATGCAGATTTGTAAGAATCTGAAGGATTAAAGGAACCATCTATGAGGCCACCAAAGCTATGATGTTGGAATATATCAGACAGAAGCCTCAGTGCTAAGAATGATCTACATTTTGCATACTGTTATTAATCTTGTGCGATACTAGCATGTGTGCCAGAACAAAGGAATATCTCACTCTTCACAAGCACTAACCAGGGTTTTACTATCAAACTCCAGGCTGAAAAGTTGTTCTCTCAACACAGAGACGTGTTTTCACGTACTTTTACTAAAAGCCTAATCAAGAGGACTGATGAGTGACCATTTGCTGCATTTGTTGACATTTGTGGCAACTACATATATATGCGTTCTATGTACACAGATTTTGCAATTATACTTTGATCTTATCTACATACTTATGATACAATATTGAAAATAGGTATGTACACAGATTTTGCAAAAGTAATTCTAAAATACCAGGGACTGGCTTCATGCTGCCTAAATGCAAATAATCATATACCTTATAAGAATATTCTCCCTAGACAATCTATCTACTAAGATAAAGACAGTTCAGCCTACCAATGACCAGACTGGTTGGAGAAACATTTTATTCACAGTGCTCGTGACGATTACTGGGATGTTGGATTTCATTTTCAGGCAGGTTAATTAAGTGCCATGAATCCAGGGCACGCTCTTTGGAAAGCATACAAGAGAATCAGATCTTAGCAAAACAAGTGAACAACTGAACCGATTCCTTTGTCTCAGTTTCCTTAGAGAACTTTTATTTCCTTCAGTCTTTCTACAGCTCCCTGGTCCTCTTTGATATTTCTTCTTCTCTCTCCTAAGATTGTAAGATCTCTAAATACAGTTCTCAGGCTTTGAGTTAAGTTTTTACACATGCTTCCAGTATACTCCAATTCCTGAATATTCCTCTCCACCAAGAATATTACCTCAAATGAAATGATCAAAATCTTCTACTAACCAATCAGACATTTATCTTACATTTATCTATGAACTACATGAATCAGCTTTGCTGGTCTATAGCGTCAAATAAATCGAAGAATATTGGCTTTTCCACCAGTCGTGGCTCACAGTTTTGAGAACTACACTCCAAGATGAAGTTAAAAAGTACTGAAGAGGATACAGACCATCCTCATAAATAAAACTAAGATCAAAGATTTTTGAACTAAATGTTCATAATCTCCAGTTGGAATTATACATTGCACAGAATGCCTAAATTCCAGAATGACTTACTGACATGGTCAGTATAGGATTAATTTTGATGTATAAAGAAGCATGTTCTGTTATAAAACCGTTAATGCTAATGCTAAATTTTTCACTAAATTGAAAACTAGCCCAGTCATTGGTCATCAAAAACCAAGATGAGTAGCCTTAGTACATGAGACAGCTGATTGCAGGTAGCCTGAACTACCATTTCCTAAGAGTTGCTATAATTTGCTACACTGTACATTTATTTTTTGCTTGAGAGCATGTCATATTCCTATTTAGTCTGTAGATGTTTGAAAAGAGGTTCCTTTTGCAAAGAAGATTGATAAATAATGAAAGCAATGAACTCTACAATAAAATATATCAACATTTTTCATATTGCTATTTTTAATTTTAAAATATTCCTGTATGTTTTTGTGGGCGTATACAACAATATACTCTAGCATCAAAAGTAGGACACCTTTGTTAAGACATATCTAGATCCTGATATTCAACAGATGGAAATGAATTACCTGTTAAAAGCAGTCATCCAGAGAGCTGAAACTGAATCATTCCACTGGCATCATGGAGAATAACATCATTTTCTTGAATTCCATTCAGCAAATCATGTAATATGGAACTAAGTCTGTCAGTAAAGCAAATAAGCATGTATGTAAGTCTCCTTCATTTATGAATGTTCCTGGATAAATGCAGAGCATAGTAGAGCTGTTATAGTTTCTTATATCCTCATGAGGCCTCTTTTCATTGCAATATAAATTACAGAAGTAATAGTAATATTTTTGATAACTTTTTTCTTAAGATAAAAATTATTAGGAATGGAGACCAAGCTTAATTTTGTCTTTACTCTCTTCTTACAAAAGTAAACAAGCAGAATAACCTTACTGAAAACTGCACACTGCTTATTCTGCTCACAAAATTGCATAGTAAAATTATTTACAAGTTAACATCTTTGTTATATTCTCTAAGCATTTAACTTTACTGCAGGGGTTAGCTGCAGATATCTCTCTTCTATAATCACCTATTTATTCTGATCTCATACACTGTCAACTTGAAACCAAGTTACTGCACCATGTCATTTGTGTCACTGGCATCAGGAGATAATGCTCTGCTAGAAAATCCACCCCTCTGTGTATGTAGAGAAACCCTTAATTTGCATATGTACATGATTTTACATCTATCTTAGCATCTCATGAAGCCAAGATTTATTAAAGTTTTAATTATATCTAGAGAGATTCCAGATCAAGCCACATAGAAACAGAACCAGCAATGTGTCTATAGTATTTTCTGTTTTCTAACAAACTACAATTATATATTGCATCCCTGTTTCTAGTATACCTACCCAAAGAACCTAGTTGGTTCTTTTCCTTCTCATTTTGATCAGAAATCTCATTGCAATCTTGCAAGAAAATTTTCAAATATATGTTGATTGAAATGAGCACATTCACATGGTTTCCATTTTCTGTCAAAAATATTTATGAAAGCATAAGCATTTGTAAAAGCTTTATCTATCCTTAAACAATATTTTAATATAAAAATAAATCTAAAAATTATTATTTGTCAGTTAATAATATCCCAAATATTTCTTGCAGAAAATCAGGCTGAAATGACATTGCTGAGATTGAGAAGAGAAATGGATGGCATAGCTTCAGAAATACTGAAGGAACATACATAAGCAATAACTCTAGCTATCTGGGTCAACTATAACATGTGCTGGGTTCACAGCTGTTTACTGCGTTTGCCTTATTAGTAATAATATTTATACACAATCCTGGATCACCATGTAGTACAAATGTGATTCATGTCATCTGTGTACAGCAACACATTTGTCAAATTTGACAGCAGGTAGTAAGAACAGTAGTGGAAAACATAAAGCTAGTTTATTTTACTGTGTTGTTGGCTTATAATCTCAAGTACAGACAGAAACACAACAACATAACTAAAATTTTCTGAAAATGATCATTTGTAGTAGTAAGTTTGCTACTTTTTTGCACTTTTGAAAGGGAAAAGTAAAAAATATCCTGATTCAACAGAAATTTGAAATATTTTACAGATGGGTAAATATGATTGCTCAGATCCCATGAAAGGACAAAGAACATCAAATAAGTTGCAGGAACATTGAGGAACATAGGTTTCTATCTTTCATTCCCTATCTGTCTTCCTAAAACAAACAAAAAGTACAGCCTGTGTCTTTTTGAAACGAACACACATAGACTGAAGACAAATTTACTGGGCTTAAAAAATATTGCTAGGAAAGGTATATTAGTAAACCAGCTTTAAGGCTCAAGACAAGAATCAATTTCAAATAGCAGTGAGATCTCCTGACTGCTGTCTTCACTTCTACCTCCTTACAAAGAGCAGAGGGACACAGCAGCAATTTCTCAGTTCTAGAAATATGTAGTAGCTCTGAATTAGGTTAATTGAGTTAGTCCTTGCTGACAGATGTGTTCCATTTGAGCAGCCAGCTAAAACTCAGCAGAGTTTGTGAAAAAATGTGGACAAAATAAACTGCCAACTAATTGAAATATTCATCAAGAAATATGAGTCACAGGAGATAGGCTTAAGGAGAGCCATGATTGAATTTGCTTTGGCCTTCCCATTCATTCAGAATTCCCTGGAGGCGATATTCCTGGTGATGAATGACATCTGCATTAGGAATGAAACCAGAAGGCTATATTGTTAGTTAGATGTGCTTATGGAGCTGTTTGCAGTACTCTGAATGAGGATTAGGAAAGCATGGATGCCTATTAGCATGAAAGATATCTGTGCAACTCAAATAATGTATAAACTAAATATCGGTTTGCAGTCATATTCACTATATAAGGCTTTTAGTTCTTATATTTGTCTAACTATTCTTTAAAAAAGCATGGACAGAAGAGGGCCTTGGTAGGTAGCTGATGGACTGTGTTCCCACTGACTTGGTCAGAAAAGCTTAGACAATGATTGTATTGCTAGTAGTGTGATAGGACACTAATGGCAAGGACAGGAAAAATATTAAAATATATTTATTTTCTAAATTTAAATAAATAAAATAAAATAAAAACTATCAAGAAGTTAGTGGCAGCTTGCTTCTGCAATTTTTCCTTTCCTTTTTTTGAGTGTTTGATCAGACTGTTTATGTAGGATGGTCCTCAATTTCAAAGGATATCAGATTAAGATTAGTGGATTTTTGATTGATTGCAAGGTTCATCCACCTGAGACCAGTTGTACAACAGTCCCTTGCTCTCTATTCAGAGCATTACCTTGCCATGCAAAGTAAAACAATTAATGGAGGAATTTCTTGAAGCTTCCTGTAAAGCTTTCCCCTCCAATTTGCTTTGTTCACAAACAAGTTTCCTCTTCCCATTTGGGTGTATGATATTTCACACAGATGCAGAAACGTTCATTAGAAGAGACCTCTTGAACTTTCCACCATCAAATGCATCAGATCAGATCACCCATAGCTTTTGAGTCTTGAAAATGTCTGGATGGAGATTCTACAATATTTTTGCATAACCAGGCACATGACTGGCATTGTGAAAAAAACAAATTACTAAATCATTTCAAGAATATCATATCTCTAGATGCAACAAAATGAATTAAAAAGCTGTCCAGGAGAATTTACAGTAAAGCTAGTACATCACATCTGATCTTATCCTTTGGTCTCTGTGAACTTAGAAAGTTGTGCTTACATAACACTTCATGTCTATTACTTTGGTGAAAATCCATGTTATTTTATATATTAAGTAGTTTATTCTTAACAGACATACCTAATAAACTCAAATTCACTGTTGTATATTCAAAATTGCTAGTACACAAGTGGCTAGTTCATCTGAATGAAGGTATCAATGTCTAACAGGCACTCCATGGAAGACATAAATAATATTAGCTTTCTGCCTTTCTTGTTTTCTATCTGAGTTTTGATGGTGGCTTCTCTAGTTAAGAGAAGGCTCTTAAAAAACTGGCCTTATCGCTTCTACTAGAAATTTTATATATCAGAAAGCCTAAGCATGTCCAATCATGATACACAATATCACTTTTGTACCACTGAAAAACGTTTTGAAAAACGTAGTTAAGATCATTTTAACAGGAAAGGTTTTTGCAACAAATATTTTGGCAAGTTCTTTTAATTAACCTGCTCTTACAGTTTTACAGAAAAAGCTTTCCTTTTGAAGTGTTTGTTTGAAATAATAAAAGGAATAGCTGTCTGTAGGTTGACTTCTACTTCAGTTAAAACCAATGATTGCCACTATTAGACTTGACTGAAATGGATGTGCCCTTTACCCTGCCCTGATAAAATGTGTCTACAGCCACAGGCACTCAAGCTTGTAGTACTGTAACCATGCACAAATATCCAATATCTGTCTCTTACTCATTGTGAACTGTGGCAAAGTTTGTTCAAAAAGATATTTATTCATAAATAATACGTAGCTTTCAGCTCAGCAGCCCTACAGGCTTAAGTGTTTTCCTTCGATTTGTGCACTGCATGAGTCATACAAGAAACTACTAGCCCTAAGCTGTGTCACTGAAAACTTCCTGGAGTTTTGCTGTTGATTTCAATTTGTGCACAGTCAAGAAGGTTTCTGAAACTCAGTGTCATCTTCTGGGTCTATCTGTGACAGTAAAGCTGTTGTATTTGTGGTTTCTCCTTACTCCTCAATCTCTTCCAATGGAAGATATCATGTGAGGGAGCTGTTGTATGCTGTAGAAAGATTGATCAGGGTTAACTCAGACTTAGTATTAGTTAAATTATTCCATTTATTTCCACCAGATGTATCCAAAAGAGCTGACATAATAGTTTTTTTCCATTGACTAAGGGTATGGTAAGTGAAAGCAAAAAGCATAGTGCCAAATTAGAGTGGTTATAAAAAAAATGTGGATTTTTGGCTTTAGCTGAAGTCAAAAATTTTGGAATGAAGACACTGTCTAAGTAAACAGAGAGAAGTTTTTTTGCTGGACGAAGACTGAACTGATCTATCAGTTTTGTTTGGCTACGGAAAGCCAAAGTTTCTTTCCCTGGAGAATTTCTGAGATAAGCCTGTACAATTCCAGTCCACCTAACATTGTATCTGTGCCTATAATGGTCTTTGCTGATTACAAGTAGTATTCTTCAGAACAACCTGGCAAATATGATATAACCAGTCATATGTCTAAAAATGAAAAAGTGTTATATAACGTCAGCCTCACATTTCCAATTTATGCTGATAATTTTGAAAATCTTAAAATTCAATTTATATTATGACTAGATACAACGTCTAAGTCTACACCAAACACACATTTACCAATATCCCCAAGCACTTTCAAAAACCTGGCCTTTGTGTATATATCATTTGGAATAGCTATACCATTTGTGTAACATGAAGCCTTTTCTATGATTTTCAAACTTTTGGAACGGTTGCCACTCTCATGTCTGCATGAGAGGACAAGATGGAAAAACATGCATATGGAATTGTCCAATGTAGCAGAAGTGTAAATGCAGACAGATAATTTTAACAACATGCAGTAGAGATGGATACAAAGAGCTATACTTTCTGTATATAATATAATATTTCTGTATTTATTACTATTTCATAGTACTCCAAATATTACAGACTAAACTGTGATCCAAAGGACAGCTTGAATCCAAAGTACTGAGAGCTCAGTAGTTATCAATAAGATTGCCCTATTCTTATATATAAATTCTTCTGCAGATTCTTCTGAAATATTCTTTTATAATCTTGTGCTTTTTTTTCTGTCAAATAAACCTAAGATATCTAAATTGGCATCAAATTAATGACTCCTTAACCACTAGCTATATAGTCAAGCAGATTGGGTGATACGGCTTTCAGTTCTTTAGCAGTTAATTCTTCCATTATCCTAACTACTGTATTTTTCATTGTTATATTCTTTTTCCAAAATCAGGCAGACCTTAAATAAGCAGAAGAAAAGACACACATGCTTGCACATGCACATACACATATCCCTCATAACTCTGCTTTGCCAGAAGAAGTGGATTGGCCCAAGTTCAACAGCCATTCTTGAAGCGGAACCTCTTTTAATCATATTTCATAGTGCTGAAGTGCCAATCCATGCATGTAAGTGAATGGAATGGAAGCTACTGGAGGTTTTTAATCCAGATAAAACCCCTTCTGTAGAAGAATTGAAAAACTGCTGTAATACAAAGCAAGATGTACACTTCTGAAGTACAAGATGCTCTCACCACAAGTGAAAATTTCTACTTCCATCAAGTCTATATGCATCATCAAATATGATTCCACAATTCCTATGAAATTTTCAAGGAGGCACTGAGGCCTAAGAAACAGAATCACTGCAGACTAAGTAGCTGTGATCATCTACTCTGCTGAAGATCCATGAATTGTCTCATTCCTGGAGACTGAGGCCACTGAAGTCAAAACCAAAAGGGAAAACCAAGTAGATTCAGACTTTCCTAGCCATCTATCTCCCAGTGAATCAACGATTTATAATGATGACTTCTTGATCTTCTGCTTCTATAGCCTTTCACTTGATACATAAATAATTGGACTACTGTCTTGTCTGTACAGAAAGAGATAATGAATTATGCTTCATATATTATCTTTTTTTTTGTACACAGTACTGACTGAGAAGCAACATGAAAACGTTTGTTAAATAAGTTATACATGTATACATTCAGCAGCAGTCAAGTCAGATTAGATTGACAGTTTACATAAAATAACAATAAGAGATGCTGACCTGTGTTTGCAAAATGCAGTACTAAAAATCCAGTACTTGTTGAACAAGATACTTAGTTGTCACTTTAAAAAGGTTTTTGCACATGAATTCTGCAGAGTAATAGCAAAAAAACTTAGAGAGAACACTATGAAAGATATAAAAAAAACTAGGGAGCATATATTTTCTGACAGGATTCTTTAGCAGATTCTCTGACCTAGTCTACCTCTGCACTCCTAAAGAAAAATATGCCTTCAAACTAGCATCAGATCTGACACCTTCATTCTCTTGTCCATATCACAGCTCTATCTTAGTATCTAGAACAAGAAGAATATTTCCATATTTATGGAAAATGTCTTCATTGCATTCATAAGGTTACAACAATAGTTAGGAAGCAATTTTCAAGCTTAAGAGACAGAGATGAAAGATAAGTCATAGCAAGAAGAAAGAGAAAAAAAAAGAGAAGCTAATAAAGTATAAATAATGCCTTGCTTGTGCACGTGCTAAAATGGAATAATGGTCTTTTCATAAAACTAGTATAAACCCGATATTCTGTGAATTTTGTGTGCAGAAGTGTATTTGAACACCATGTATGTAAATGTTTGCTAAAAAAAAATGGAAGAGCTGGAGGGCTCTCTCTCAAGTAGCCCAAGTAAAAAAGATAATACAGATGAAAGAGGAAGGATTAGGAGACTCTCGTAGGCCATACTTCACAAGAGGTTAGGTAGTAAAGAGGGAAAAAAAAAAGACGCAAGAAACAAGTAAACAAGATTCTCCTACCATTATGCAGATTAGCTATCTATGTTGAGGGAGAAGTAGGTGTCTTGAATGCTTTCTGAACTAGTAAAATTTTGAGTTATATATATAACAAAAGGAGCAGTTTATCTAACTCAGTTCTAGAGGCCACCCTGCCATTTTCAGTTGTCTTTTTAAGCCAGATCAATGATTCTGACAACACACTTCCTGTTCTTTCTCACTTTCTGTATGTTGACACCTCAAAAATGTGTCCTTACGTCTCCTCTCTGTGCCATGCTGCAGAGGCCACAGGGCAACAGTGAATCAGGAGTGAGAAGTTTAAATTAGATGCAGAAGGTGATAGAAAGCCAATAAAGAGATTTGAAGAGGAGCCATCTTATAAATGTGTGGCAACACTTGTCTGTTTTAAAAGTCAGACTCCTGCTGTTCACATTTGTATTTAATTTGCAAACAGTAGGCGGAAATTTGGAACTTGCAGACTTTCAGTTCCTCCTGATGCACTGCATGTTTTATCTAGGAAAACACTTATCCAGACTGACAGTGTCTTCCTTAGCTGAAGGTCAAAAAAGAGAAAGTATGCTGAAGGAGATGCCAATGAGAAACATGGGTACTTTTGCCTGTAGACTGACGCCAAATGCTAATCTCTAACTACTGTTTCAAGAGCTGTTTTTAATGTGACTAGACTGACTGTAGCACTTATAAAACTTGATAGAATGTCATTTAAGATGTTCAAATTATATTGTGCATATTTTTCTAAATGCTGCAGAATCTCAGTTATTTTTAATTATATTTGGGGTAATACTTTTTCATATTAAGGCTATTTTAAGTACATTTCTATTCATTTCTTTTTGTCATTATGACAAAAAAAGTCAGTTTTCATCTTCAGTTTTGCTTACAGTTATGCAAGATTTCTAGTTTCATCTGAGTACAGTACATCATTTTTATACAAACCAGAACTTCAAAATTATGGGCTTGTTCACCTTCTGCACTACCACCCACTGCCATCACACTCCTACTGCTAGAGGAATACAAAGACAGAAAAACAGACAGCCTTTCCTCCAGCTTTCTGCACCAGGGGCATTTTCATGTAAACCAATGACACTATTTTCTGCCTCAGAAGCACTTCTGAAGCTACCTATCATCACAGCCTAGAGACAAAATCTAGCTCAAGTCCATATGCCTAGAATCTTGAAAGCAAGTGGGGAAAAAGTAGGGTATTGCACATGTTCAGGTTTCTATATCATTTTTTAATGCGAAAGTCTGTAATGGTACAAAGACCTATAGTATGATCCTTTATATAAGTTCTCAGGTGTATCATGATAGCATTTGATTAGTCTCCAGTCACCACTGACTTAAGGTCTACACAGGATCTACAATTCTAATAAGCAGAAAACAATTAGCATAAAAAAGAACCCACAAATCGGAGTCTTTTAGATATCCTTTGCAAATATTTTTAAGACAAAAAGTCAATTATTTCCATTTTCTCTTTGAGGAACTTAGCAACGAGCACACAGAGTGACTTGTACTTCCAAGAAACCTAAAGAGGCGGGTGTCTGGAATACATTTAAAAACTTTTACAAAAACGTGTTTTGAACCACAAATTAAGCACCACAAATTTAGCCTCAAAATAAGTTCTTTGCACTGTTGTAAAAGAAGAAGAAAAAAAAGAGGCAATGGGAAATGAATTGCCTCTTGTGTAGAGCTGTGGTAATTGTGCTGTTCCCGCAGCTGAAAAGATTTAGTGGTTAATTAATTCTTAAGAATGAATTTGAATACTCTGTCAGCAGTCACTTTAATAAGAATGTATCTGGTTTAGTATAATATATACACTCCAAAGTTTTATTAATGGAAACTTTAAGGGAGTTGGAAGTTGGAGACTAACTCCGGTTACAATATTCTGGCATTTCAAAGTAGAAAATGCTTGGATTTTCCAAGGCATCAGGAAAACAGATCTAATCAACTTAAGATTCAGTATCTTTGCCTTAAACACTTCAGGGTAGTTCTCAACTTATCTTCACCAGATTTGTGGATCACCAGATTATTGTGTCTATGCTGAAGGCCAATATTCAAGGAAGCACAGGAACAAATTGGTAGCTCCAACATACAGAGCCTTAGAGGCAGAGATTTTTTTTTTACCAGTTTTCCTCTCCAATAAAGAAATGCTCCTTCAGCTGAAAATTAGCTAGAACCTCTCTCTGACAGCTTCACATTTCTCTTGTATGGCGGAGCCCAGAACTGCACAGAGTGCTCCTCACCAGGGCTGTGCAGAGGGTGATGATCACCTCCCTCGATGTGCTGGAGACGCGCTTCTTAATGCACTCAGGGATCCCACTGGTCTTCTTGGGCAAGAGGGCACGCAGCTGCCTCATTGACAACTTTTCCTCCACCATCATCATATCCCTCTCTGCAGGGCTTCTCTCCAGAAGGTGAATCCCCAGCCTATCCTGGTGTCTGGGGTTTTCCCTCCTCAAGTGCGGTACTCTGCACTTGTCCTTGTTGAACCTCGTGAGGTTTCTCTCTACCCAGTTATCCAGTCTGTCCACGTCTCTCTGGAAGGCAGCACAGCCCTCAGGGCTATCAGCTATTCCTTCCGATTTGGTATCATCAGCAAACTTGCTGAGGGAGTACTCCATCCCTTTATCCAGGTCGTTAATGAATAAGTTGAACAGGATGGGACTGAGGACTGATCCCTGGGGGATACCACTAACTACAGGCCTCCAACTGGACTCTGCACCAGTGATTACAACTCTGTGAGCTCTGCTATCAACCTAGTTCCTAATCCAACTCACTGTCCACTCCTCTAACCCACACTTCCAAAGCTTTCTCAGGAGAGTGTTGTAAGGGACAGGGTCAAAAGTCTCGCTAAAATCCAGATAGACGACATCCACCGTTCTGCCCTCATCTATCCGGACAGTCACTCCACAAGAGAAGGCTATCAGGTTAGTCAAGCATGATTTCCCCTTAGTGAATCCACGCTGGATGCTCTTGACCACCTTCTCCTCCTTGTATCTGGAGACAGCAACCAGGTTGAGCTTTTTCCATCACTTTTCTGGGGATGGAGGTGAGGCTCACCCACTTGTAGTTTCCCGAGTCCTCCTTTTTCCTTTTTTTGAAGACTGCCGTGACATTAGCTCTTTTCAAGTCCTCTGGCATGTCTCCCTTCTCCATGACATTTTGACAATGATGGCGAGATTCCACTATATAAAGATTTTTTTTTCAGTGTCTTGCTTTCTTCTTCACTTATATCTGACAACGAGATAAGTGAGCCTTACTTAAATCATGCTTCTGCTAGTACTCTCTATATTTAATCCTAATTGTATTTAGTACTAAGTAACTATGATCGAGTTTCTATCATAACTATAGAGTTTGAACTTCAATGAAAAGTATTGCACTCTGAGTAGAAAGAATTACTATAAAACAAAAAAGTCATCTTTCTTATTTTAGTAAAACATTAGAGTTGAACTACTAATTAGTTAATGAGTTGCTAATTATATTTGGACTTGCCACTTGGGAATAAGTATTTTGACGACAAGCTCATCTTGAGAACTTTAGTAAAGGAAAAAATATTTTCATCCATTTTCATCCATTTTCATCATACTTAGGCAATAAGATAAAAGAGAATATCAGTATCTGTTGTTGGCACGCAGGAAGGAGAACATGCATGTTTTGCACAGAAAAAAATGATTATAAAAGGCAATTAAAAACGCTCTAATCTATTGTAATACAATATCTTTATTGCCACATTTCTTTTATTTGAAATAATTTTAGAGTACAAATCCATGTATCCTATAGTATTGTTCTTATTCATTGATCTCAAGGTTGCAACAGAAGATAAAAATAATGCAATTTCATAGACAAGAAATGTGTGAGGCTCAATAATTTTCTCAGTGTTTGTAAATTATTCACAAATTCAAGAGAATTCAGGTTCTTAATTCCAAACAATAAGTAAAAATATTCTTCTTGTCTCAGACTTAGTATGAAAACAAAACTCTTTAAATGTATTATTGTCGTTGTTGTTGTTATTATTTTACTCGTACCATTGTACCAGGTCAGATTTGCATTATTCAGAAATATTATAATCTATTTAATGAAATCATTTTCATTATTTAGATATGGAAGTGGATTGAGAACTGACTGGATGGCAATTCCTGGCATCATGTGAAAAGAGATACATGATGATACACCTGTTAAGTTACTTTGATCTCTACTTTTGATTTTATTTCTAGAAAGTAATTTGCAGAGTGTTAGATTAAAAGGAGGGTGAATTGTCATGCCTTGTAAATGAGCATTATATGATAAAATAAAATCTTTGGATGCACGGTATTTCTCGTCTGTGTTTAATATGGGTATCCTCACATTAGATTAACTTAAAGAGAATGAATATTTCACCTGCTTTCTCTTTCACTTATGAGTTATTCACATTCTGGTATTCTAAATACCTCTTTCTTAAAGGAAAATTTTCTTTATGCATTTTTTTTCTTTCTTGTTTTTTCTTTTCTTCTTTTTTCTTTTTTTTTTTTTTTTTTTTTTTTTTTTTTGCCTGTTTTGATTTTTTGGTGAACTGCTAATTTATTTTTAAAACAAAACAGCTGATATTCAGAGGTCTGATGCAGATTGCCTCTGCAAAGAATGGCTTGACTAAAGTTTTAGTTTTTTTCTGAATTAAAATAAAGTTTAAACAAAGTAATTGTTATGGTTCTGATAATATTTCTGATCATAAGTTGACTCTTCAAAGAGGAGGAAGAAATGGAGGAAATACTATTACTGGTTAATTTTTCATGACTTTTGAATTTGAGTTCAATAAAGGTAAGTTTCACACAACAAAACAGAGAGATGATTAATCCCCAAAATATACTATGTTATATTTAATTAATCTGAAAGATTTTTTATGTGAAAACTCAAATTTTAATTTGATTGACTGAAAGGAATAAGGTACTTCCATATATTTACTCAGGTTTCTGTCAATAAAACCATTTGAATGAGAGACACAAAGATAATCTTGTGTTGAATTTTTATTGCTGTCTTTCCTGGACTTGCACAAAGGAGGTTAGTAACAATCTTTTGATTGTGATGTTGAGAAAAGGTAGTATCAGATATCAACATTTTATAGTGCTTCTAAGCCTTGTTCATTGCAGCATTGACTTTAAAATCTGGCACAAGCAAAATTTGAAAAGCATACTTTGTTTAATCTTAAAATGTCAGCTTCCATTTGTTGGACAGGGCTTTTCCAATAATTAATAAAATGAGGCTAGAGACTCTGGTAAAATTCAAAACCAAGGATAAAACATCAAGACTGCTAGTGGCCTTTCCTGTGTTGAATGACATCAAATAAATTGTCTTCTGGAAAACTATTTTTTCTATTACTTCTCTCAACAACAAAAAAAAAGTCAAATTTGAAGGAATTAAAAAAAGAAAAGAGGTCAAAAATAATAAGCAGAAAAAGCAGAAAATAGGAGGTTGCTTTTCCAACAGGCTATCCCCAGGATATCTGATCCTCACATTATTTTAAGCTTTTTTGTATTTTGTTTTGTATTATTATGGTAACATTCATTTTTAAAAATCCAGGAAAAAAATATCTATTTTTTTAAACTTTTATCTTTGAGAAAGTGAGATTTTTTTCAATATTTCAACACTAAAAGCATTTCAATTTCAATGCTTTATTGGCAGTGTATGATAACACTCCTCTAAATTAACTGTTAACTGGAATGTAGTCGAGAGATTTTAGAGATGTTTATTTCTAAACAATGAGAGAACTTGATGGTACCATGAGCTTATAAATATCTCACTGATATCCAGAAACAAGACCTTTCTTTACAGTGTAGTTAATATAAAATAAAGCTACTCTGTTCAAAAGAGTTGCAGTTAAGTAAACCTACCCTAGTGAGGCAAATAGAATCAGAACAAGCAGAACTTTTAAACTTTTTTCTTGAATGCTCTTACAGTGTTCATTATTATACCTGTATTTTATGGGAAATTAATTTAAAAACTCTTAATCTGTTGATGAAAGCCATCCTTTCTGAATGCATGAGCAATTCATAGATAGCCCTAACAGTCAACTTCAGATCTTAGATTGCATAAAATATTAACAACCAGTTTTTAAATTTAGTCTTACAAATTAACCCTCCCGATTTTTTTCTAACACATTAAGCAAAAATCAGTGAATGAGAAGGGCAAGATTATAACAACAATGTGCATAATAAATAGTCATATATAAGATCTAATATAGTACTTTTGCAGACATGTCCTATATCCTCTAGCACATTTCTTGTTAGACTAACAAAAGATTTAAATAGACACTACCTTTAGGGATACAGAGAATATAATACATTTGGACATATTCTAGAGTCGTAGAGAACTTTATCATTTTCTGTATTTCACTTCACAGTGCAATGATACTACCTAATGTGTTAGATCTTCCATTCATACTGTGTTAATCCTGGAAAATTTTACAAAAACAGTGTAACCATTTTTGTAAGCAAAACAAGGCCAATAAATTCTTGCTCCTGTGACCTGATACCTGCCCTCTTTTTTTCTGCTTATAGATTTTATTCATATACTAAAAAGGGAAAGTGCTTTTCTGTTCAGTGTTGAGCCACTTAGTACCATGATTGCACCACAGGCAATACCAGCCACACTACTATTCAGTTTGTTAGTTCTTTGTGTCCTTCCTAGCACTACAAAGTTCCCTTTGGATGATCTCAAATTGTTACTCATTCTAAATTTTCTATAGTGTTGTATGCAAGATCATAAATGGAAAAAAAAGTTGAGATGATGGTTCTGCTATCAACTGCATTTTATTTCTGAGATACTTTAATTTAGCAGCACTGCTGTCATTCTAATATTTTTTGCATAATTTCATTAAGACAAGAGTTGAAAGTCCACAGTCCTGAAATACTCAAGATTAATTTCCCTAGGAAGCACTGTAATGATCATATTGTATCTTTACCTATACAGAGCTGCCAGTATATCATGATTTCCAATATGATTTTATTCCTTAACCCAGTACTTTTACACAGTTCTGTGAGCAAAGAGGTAGCTACGTAGAAAAATTTAAATGAATATATCAAAGATATAAGCTTTAAGGAACAGCAAGAACATTCTATTTAATCAAGAAGCCAATACATTTATCTTTGATTCTGCAAATATATTTTGAGAAGAAATTACTCTGTGTCCAAAGCTATGAAATAAATTATTGTCTCAACCTTATCTCTTGGAGGACTACTGTATTTCACAGAATCACAGACTGCTTAAGGTTGGAAGGGAACTCTGGAGATCATCTTGTCCAACACCTCTGCCTCAGCAGGGACACCTAGAGCATGTGGCACAGGGTGACATCCAGGCAGGGTTTAAAGATCTCCAGAAAAGGAGACTCCTCAACCACCCTGGACAGCCTGTTCCAGGGCTCTGTCATCCTCACAGTGAATAAGTTCTTCCGCACATGGAGATGGAACTTTGTGTGTTTCAACTCATACCCCTTGCCCTATCACTGACCACCACTGAGAAGAGTTTTGTTCCATCTTCCCTACATTCACCTTTCAGGTATTTATACATCAGATCCCCTCTTAGCCTTCTCTTCTCTAGCCTAAACAGATCCAGCTCCCTTACTCTTTCCTCAGAAGACAGATGTTCCAGTTTCTTAATCATATTTGTTATTCTGTGCTGGATTTTTTCCAGGTTCTTGCACAACCTCTTCTACTAGGGAGCCCAGAAATGCCCCCAATACTCCAGGTGCGGCCTCCCCAGAGCTGAAGAGAGGGGAAGGATCCCCATCCCTTGACTTGCTGGCAACACTATTTCTGATGCAGCCAGGAGCCCATTGGCCTTCTTGGCCATGAGGACACTACTGCCTCTTGTTTAACTTGTTGTCAACCAGGACCGTCAGTTTCCTCTCAACAAGGCTGCTCTCCAGCAGGCCAACCTCTAATCTGTACTGATGCCTGGGCTTATTCTTCCCCAAGGGCAGGACCCTGCACTTGTCCTTGTTGAACCTCAGGAGGTTCTTGTCTGCCCAACTCTCCAGCCTGTCCAGGTCCCTCTGGATGACAGCACAGCCCTCTGGAGTGTCGACCACTCCACTCAGCTTAGTATCACCTGCAAACTTGCTCAGAGTGCCCTTGTTGCCCTCATCCAAGTTACTGATGAACAGGTTGAACAGCACCAGGCCCAGTACTGATCCCTGGGGGACACCACTGGCCACAGGCCTCCAAATGGACGCAGCCTCATTTATCATGACCCTCTGAACTCAGCCATCCTGTCAGATGGATCCACCATCTACAAGGTCTGGAGGTCAATTCACCTCACTGTGCACCCATCCAGTACACACTTCCAGAGCTTTCCTATGAGGATGACACAGTGTCAAAAGTCTTGATGAAGTTAAGGTAGACCACATCCATGGCTCTCCCACTGTCCATTCAGCCCATTTTCCCATCATAGAAGGCTATGTGGTTCATCAAGCATGACTTCCTCTTGGTGAAGCAATGATGACTGCTTCTAATCACGTTCTTTTCCTTCACATACCTAGAGATGCTCTTCAGGATCAACTGCTTCATCACTTTTCCAGGGATAGACATAAGGCTGACTGGTCTGTAGCTTCCTGGCTCTTCCCTCTTGCCCTTTTTGATGACTGCAGTGATGCTGGCTCTCTTCCAGGCCTCTAGCACTTCCCTTGCTCTTCATGATCTCTCTAAGATGACAAAGAGCAACTGAGCAACAGCCCTCGCTAGTTCCCTCAGCACTCTTGAGTGCATCCAGTTGGGACCCATAGATTTATGGATGTCCTATTTTCCTGAATAATCCTTAATCCAATCCTCCTCAACCAGCAAAAAGTCTTTCCCTCTCCTGACGCGGAGGATTCGGACAAAGCACATACGACCAATGTGATCAGTGGTTTGCCAAAGTTTAATAGAGAAAGAGCATCCTTAGATATTATTAGACGGCAGAGATATGATGTTCACGCGCATAGTACAGAATATGATTGGTTATCACGCGCTGTCCACACGCCAGTCCTTTCTGCTAATTGGTTCTTAAAGTTTTGCTGAAGTTTTACTTCTTCTGCAGAAAATCCAGTCTTGTCCTGTTCTAATAGTAACTTGTCTGTTGCTTCTCACAGAACAATGACCAAAAGTAACCTCATAGCCTTTTGCCTACTAACAACTAAATCCCCAACACTCTCCTGATTCTCTTTCTTTTTTTTCTGGGATCTGTAGTATATGGGGACCAGTCTTAGCAATAAAAACAGAAGAAAGGAGGCATTTATTAATTCTGCATTCTCTGCATCTTCTATCACCAAGGCACTCTCCCTGTTCAGCATTGGACTAACATTTTCCCTGGAGTTGTCAGGACTATACAGTCTGACCCATAATATTAACTCTGAATTCCATTCTTATTACCATTAAATAGACAGTCAGTGGTCAATATTCCAAGCTAGTTCCTGTATGGTTTTATCACTTCCCTTACTATATTTCATCTTTCCCCAACTATTCTTCTTATCCTTCTCCTGATAAATGGTACATAGAATTTGGGAAAGAGATACAGATACAAGAACAAAGGTATTATAGTGTTTAAATGGAAGAAAATCAAGAGTTGCTCCCTTTGAAAGTGGACCTGCTGTTTCCATTGAATAGAACATAAAGCTCCAATTTGTCATTGCAACCTTGAAAATTTCAGGAATTCTGAGACCATTGGTTTGAACTCCACTGCTCATTGTCTTTGATAGTTCTATGTAAAATGGAAATAGTAGTATGGAATCAAGTTGAATCTATAGTTCTTCATAAAGGTCCCACTCTGATAACTGAGCTACCTTCCCCTGAACTTCTGCACTTCCCAGTCCTTGTTCATTTTTTATCTGTCATTTTTTAAGGACATGGTACCCCCAAGATTGTCTGTAAGGTCAGCATATGAAATAACATGAAAAAATAGCATGAGAGACTACAGAAGACAGATGTAAGATCTCATGCTTCATTATACACACAAGTTTTTGAGGTTTTTATATCCAAATAAAACTTTTACATGTAAACATGCAGGAGATGGTAACATTCTATATGTAACTCCCTGAAGAATTTAACTCTTTGGGAAAGTGAAACTCCCATGTGTTTTGTGATGTTCTTAAAGTTAACCTAGCTGTATTTTAGGCTGGTGAATAAATAACAAAATGGAGAAGCGAAAGCAGGAAAAAAATAGCAATGCTTCAATATCCTCAGAAGGTCTTTGTGCATCCTGAAGCCCTGTTTCTACTCTCTGGCAGCACTAGCTCCATTATTTCTCAGTATGGAGTTGATGATATACATATACAGTGGAAGTTATGGATTAAGACTCAGGGACAAGTTCATACACAAAGGAGTCATTTCATGTGCATACATATGCAGGGATTGTGACCCAGAATATGGGAGCTTTCCAATGTCTGCCCACAAATAGGTTAAGATATTTGTGACTCAACTCCTATTTGTGGGCAGACATTGGAAAGCTCTTATGTCCTCATCCTCAACTCAGATTTCTGATTTATATCTCTGTCTATCAACTTTATTACGTGCTGTTGTAAGGAACATGGTTTTTCTCATCTGTTTCTGATTTTGTTGCGCTCTCTGAGATGAAAGCTCAACAGCTAACTCCTTGACTTCCTTAGAATCATTACTTGAAAGTTTATTTCACTCTAATTATTTTTTAATTCACCCATGTAATTCAGATTTAAAAAACCAAAAATATTTCTTACACTATTGTTTGTTTTTTAATTCTGAAAAGTTCTTATGTTTGCAAAAGGTGCTATAAATCAATAACAAAAATAATATTATTCACCATTCAAATAGTGTTTGCTATATTTACTGTGGTTTGTTAACATTCATTCTAATTAATTATTGATATTGATAGGCCAAAGAGATTATGTCAATATCTGCTGTTAAAGTTAGAAGAAAACAAATTTCTTTTACACTAGCAGAAGACACATTCCCAGTAATAATACCTGCTGTGTATATCCTGCTCAGGAGAAATTTCTATTCTAAGATAACTTTCTACATCATACAATGAAAACCATATGGTATAACTTGAATACTATTATGTTCATGCCACTTGAATGGATTCCTGTGGTTTGTAGCCTGAAATTTGAGTGCTAAAGACATCTGAGAATTATCAAAGAGCACTGTTCTTTGATATGTACTTCAATATGCATTAAAACTATTGCATGTTAGTCATAGTTCATTATTTGTTCTGTTCCATGTTACTAGTTTGTACAGATGATTTAGTCTTCTGTTTTCCTCAATTCCAGGTGAGTTTGTTTGTACTATCCTTTTATAGTTTTTCCTCCCACCCTCAGGAAAACTTTCCATTACCAGTGGATATGAAATACTGTAAATACTCCAGGGAAAGAAGTATAATACTTTGGTTAATGCACAGGAGTAGGAGGTAAGAGATCTGGATTCTATTCCTAGCACCAGTATAAATCTTACATAATTTTAACACATCACTTTCACCTCTTTCTGCCTTAATTTCCTTGCCAGTACAAAAGGACAATAATCTTTTTGTCTTAAAAAAAATGCTTTGCAAGGATAAGTTTATAAATGGTTTTCGGACTGCAGCTCATGTAGAAATGAAATTCCAGTGTGGTTGTGCCAGTGGAAAAGCACAGTGAAACAGATCAGTTCACATTTGCAAAAAAAAAAAAAAAAAAAAAAATCTTCTACAGTTCGATAATACCATAGTAGAATTCCCATAGTGAAATATATTTTCTCTAGTTAATAAGCCATAGACAGAAATTGTTTCTATTCAGATGTTCTGTTAAAATCTTGACCAGCATTATAAAGCAGATGCACTGAATTCTTCAGAAGAGGACCAAGGCTTTTGATGGCTTTAGCACTAGCTCCTAGGGAGATGAAAATCATGAAAATCATGATTTGCATGAGAATCATGAAAATTTCTTAATTATTAATACTTAATGTGGCTAGTCAGTATGCTCAGAAGAATAGAAACAAGAAAAACTTCTGAGATCTCATCCTGTGTATACTTTCTTGTGCCATTAATACCCAATAGGTTTCTTTTTGTTCATCTCAGATTTTCATCAATCTGTAGTTGTTGTGATTTATTAAAAATAAATAAGAAGTCACACTTTGTTACATATCTTTCCAAAAACCTCTACTCGCAATGTAAAATATAAGTGTCCTAAGCAGCTATTCCATAACGTAATGCTCAGAAAATTCCTGCATTAATCTAGCATGCCCAACAACAAAATTTCCCCAAAACAAAACAAGGAACAAGCACTCTGACCACAAAGTTACCACCTTTGCTTTTTTGTTTTTCTTTTTTTTTTTGGTTTTGTTTTTTGGTATTGTTTTTTGGATTTTTTTGCAAATGAAGTTTTAAGTTATTTCCCAATGCCTAAGGGGCAGCACATATTGAAAATAAATCTTCAGAAAACAGTTGGCTCCAGGTTTTACATTGTAATACCTCAAAGCAGTGCATGCCTGTTTTGAATGCACTCTTACAGCACATTCCAGTCTAGGTTCATTTCAGCCCAGCGCCACATGCTCATTTTAAGTATGTCCAGCATGTCGATTCACTAGCTCGCAGGCTTGCTGTGAGTAGTGATAGCGATTAAAGCTGTCAAAGGAGCCCTGATCTCATCAAGTCTAGCCAAACAGATGACAGATCTACAACTAGCCCTGGAGGAAGGAAACTGAAAGCACTACATTTCATGCGTGTATACATGTTTCCATAGTGTCCCACCCGCTGAGAGAGACAGCAATGTATTGAGCAATTCATACAATTCCATCCCTGCTCTGGTCGACCTTTGCCACTCCAAACGAGGCAATGACCATGTCACAAAAGCAAGTCCTGAATATAAAATATTAGCACTATAAATCCCAGAATGAGGCATTATTAAAAATTGCCAGCTCTATAAATGCAGCTATTAATCATTCCCAAATTAACCTTATGCCAGCTAAATTATTATGAGTTCCTGTGTAAATTAAATAGTTATTAGTTCCAGACCCTTGATATAGACAGCAGCATTCCAAAAAGAGGACATAGAAGAAAATACTGGTTTCAATTTACGAAGGAAGTTTAATAATATATTTTTTACTTGATTACAAAAGCAAAGCCACTTCACAGTATAATCTCACAGTAATTGTAGCCATATATCATAACATGTCATAACTCTAGGACAAAGCTAGTCTGCCTTTAATCTGCAAAAGCTAAGAATGCAGAGAAAGGTAAGTGGTGAGGTCATGGAATTTTTTCCCATATTCCACTAGAGAGCAGTAGTCTTTTGTACAAAGCAGGTAGATTATTCTCTGGAAAAAAAAAAAGAATATCTCTTTCTATCTCTACTGAAAGAAGCAACTGTGGTCATTTTTAGAGGAGCCTACTTATTCTGTATCATCAGCTGTTTCCAAACAGAAAGAGGAGAAACATCTACTGCAATGTTTTTCTATTTGCACTAGTTGAATAAAATACTTATTTTTCTGAAAAAAAGTAAAAGATGAAAATAGCTACTGGGTGTACTTTGAAGATGACAGAACTCAGAAGCAAGACTCTAAGTATCTACATGATAATGAAGTTCCAAAAAACAAAAAAAGGTTGTAATTCAGAAAAATTTAAGCTTCTTTAACTATATCAGATTTAATAGAAAGTAAATGTGATGGTAAATGATTTGGGGGTAGTAGATGGGAATGAGAATCACTGCAGCTATAAAAATCCAAAGTAGAATTTTAATGCAACACTAAAAATATGGCACTAAAAATACAGTACTACAGGCAATTTGTTAATACCTGTTTTAATGATGACTTGGAATGGAAGACATAAAAAGAGGACTTTGCTTTGAAATTGCAGAATTTACAAAGTCTTTTATAATATAAAAGTGTTTCTGACCTTATGTCTTTATCACATGTAAACAAAATTAGGAAAACAAATAGTTTTAGTTGCTTGATAGGCATAAAACTCTTGGTTAATCCATTTACTTTTCCCCTGAGAGGGAAATGAATATATCTGTCAGACAGCTGGATTCAATTCTTAAGGGAGGATGAAGGTTTGTTGCTGGTGCCAATCAGCAACAACTGATGTGTTTTTCCCCTTTAGGAATCACAGAACCATTCTTATCCAATTATGCTTAAGGGTTCTCCCCATTTCCCTCATGCCATTACTGCTTTCCTTTTCATAAGATTTTGAACTCCAGTCAGAGGCAACAAACATCAAGAGTAAGGGGGGGGGGAAATGAAAAAGCTGATACTGATAGTAGAGCTGCAAAGGAAATCTACTTCAGTGCAGAGCTAGTTAATTTTTTTAAAAGTACACTGAAAATGTGCATTTTCATGCAAGTATCTCTATGCTTTTTCACTGGGGGCTGGGGAGATTTATTGGCATACTCAGTGATTTGGCAGCAGTTGTATGGGACAATAAACTACATTTCTTTTCACAAATGCCCCAACCTACCACAAAGAAAACAAATACAGGCACTCCATTTGAAAGAGTAAGCAAAAACAAGGATCCTAGGATCAATCTTGAAAAAATAAAGAAACAGATCATTTACATGCATGAGTTGAGCCACATATGTTGGGGGCAAGAAAATCAGCACCTCCTTCAAAACATAGTTTTGACAGATGGTTGGATCTGGATTCTTCAGCCCCAAGTCATTTAATTGTACTTACCTAAAATCCCATTCTGAGCTACTGAGTCCCTCTCACCTCCCTGTAGTCCCTAGATATAACAATTTCACATTGCCAGATGGGCAGACTCACCACAAGCTCCTGAGATTCCTGAGATTCCTGAGATTCCTTCACTCTTTGAAGACCAGTCTGAGACCTTCCTGGTCCAGGTAAAGAAGAATGAATTCAAAATACACAAGAGTTTAGAAAACAAAGTGGTAAGATCTAGAAGACAATGTAGGGTATCTAGGAAATAAAGAACATGACTAGAAAATGCAGAATGTCACAGAAAGCCCTGTGAAAACTTAAGACTAACCCTTGACACTTAGCATATACAAAAATAAGGTAATTTTGCATGTAATTTTGTCCAGCCTCCAAGAGTCTTGCATAGATTTAGGAATCTTACCTGTAAATGGTCCAACATGCAGCCATTTACATTATATGATAAATATTCTGTTCTGTAAGGTAACGTGAGCATCTATGGAAATGCCTTACTAAACAAAATTCTCGTAACAGTATAGCCCATCTGTTATTCCTTGTTCTACAAGGCTGAAGTTTGTTTAGGCTCTTATATGGAGGATGAGTTAAATTTATTTTAGTTTTATCCCCTCTCTCTCTATACTACTTTTGTTCCCCCATGCAATCCAATGGACTGAAGCACAAAAAATGGGATGGAATCAATTTTTTCTATTTGTCTGTCTTGTCATTTAAAAATGGTGCCTGTCCAAATACGAGTAACATACTTCCACTGATTTAGGGGCAAATGAAGACATTTATTTTTCTATTAGAGCTCCCGGAATCTAACTACTTCCTTATACAGGTTTCTGACTTGCAATATCAGTTCCTCGCTCAAAGAGTAAAGAGGATGATTATAGTCAGAATTAGTGTCTCTGTGTGGGGTTTTCCCAAGCTCACTAACCAAAGTTTCTGTGCTTTTTTTTACTTGCTTTTATTTTTTCTTTCCTTTTTTTCATTAAGAACTACAATATGACGTTATATGTTTTGGATTCCGTTCTTGGGGGATAATCACCCATAATCTGATAGAGCGTCTAACAGCCCTACAAAAATGCTATGATGCTTTAGCCAAGGTTCTGATTTAAAGTAATTTGCACAGATTATTTAAATCTGAAGATTCAACAGCCTGCCCTGATCAGCACTAGTGTTTGTTTCCCAGTTTTTAGATCAGCTTTCAAGCAAAAGAGAGAGCTTAGTATTCTCCAAAGCTGGTACTCAATCTCAAGAAGCAATGAAGAAAAAGGACTTCAACAAACTGAGACTTGTCTTTCAATTTTGGTCAGATATCTTTTACTTAATAAAATAACTTTACTCTATCCTCATGTCTAACTCACTATGATACTGACAAAGAATCTGGAAAAATATCTGAAGAGATATTAAAACATAATACTTCCATACAATGCTGACTTTTCCACAGAGCACATTTTTTAATTCAGGATTAAGCATATGCATACCTACAAGCATATGAGCAGTTCTATTACCTGAATTAGAATTACTCATATGCTTAAAAATAGACATATGTCGTATTATCCATCTACTTTTTCATATACTCCTGCTGTGTTACTTTTCTGAAAAATATACAAACCATCAAAAGGAAAGAACAGATGCAGCTATACCTGTGTATAGACACATAATATCATCAAAGTGGTATACAGACATTTTATAGAAAGTAGAAAATCATCCAGACACTTCTATGAGGAGATATTGTATTTAGCACAATTGAAATTGGTAGGAGTTACCACCATTAAGTTAGAGTAAGTTGCAGCTTTAGAGAAAGGGAAATAATAGAATATAAACATGAAAATGTCAAAAAAATCCTATAAATAAAACGCTATTTTCTGTGGAATGGGAAGTGCATGAGTGCAAAAGTTGCTTGCAGGTAATGATGCCAGTATAACAGAATCACAAAACATTTGGAGCTGGAAGACAGCTCTGGAGAATATCTAGTCAAGTAGGTTTACCTTGACCACCAGGCTGCCCAGGACTGTGTCCAATCTTGTTCAACATATCTCCACAAGCTCTTTTGGAAACCTGTGCGAGCCTTCACCCATCCTCATAGTAATGTGCTGTATCTGTAAGCTGCAGAGGAATTTCCTTTGTTTCAATTTATGTACATTCTCTCTCATTAAACACAGTGGCTGGGCTGCAAGGAAGCTCTACTGTTAAGGTGATCTTGACAGGGCAGTGGGAGAAGGAGGCCCCCCTCATGAACAGATGGCAGAGGCACATCTGTTGAAAGGAGAACGATTTGCTGGCATGAGACAGAGTGGATCGGACCAAGATTCAGACCAAGTCCTGCTTAGGCCAGTCCAGATAGGCACTCTGGACTGAATAGGACTCTGTGTGGCTGTTTAAATCACTCCTTGACTCTTTCTCATTATAGAAGGAGATCCACAGCAGACAACTATATGGAAATACTATCTCTTGCTCACATAGATGATCCTGCTCTGGTTTTATTTTTTATTTTATTCAACTCCAATGCTTTAAGACACCTACTAAGACAATAAATAGTAAAATAAAAGAAATATAATATATTTCACTGAACTTGTCAATGGAGGGTGACTGAGTTAAAGCAGAGACATTTGAAATTTTTTTCTCATGAGGGAAGAGATGCATTTAATTCTGCACAGGGGCATCTCATATTTTTATCTCTGTCTCTGCCATGTTTGTTCTTCTCAAGCTTCATTTTTTTCTTAAATCATGTAGGTTTATAGATACAAGACAGACAAAGGAAGTAAAAAATTAGCAAGAAGTACAACAGAGAATAGTAACTCACTGTATAAAAATATCAAGACCCTCTTGGAAAATCACGTTATCTTACTGAATGCAGTAGCAAGTACAAAATATTTCAATTTGAGAAAGGTAAGAAGAGCACCTGTCCTGTCCTAGAAAACTTTTCTTAAAAAAAAAAAAAAAAAAAAAAGAGTTAACTTCAAAACTTTAAAGAAATGGTGGAAAAAAAACAAATTTAGCAGTATAAATTTGGAGATCCAATGTCACTCCAGTCTTCAAAAAGGGCAAGAGGGAGGAGCTGGGCAATTACAGGCCGGTCAGCCTCACCTCCGTCCCTGGAAAGGTGATGGAGCAGCTCGTCCTAGAGAGAATCTCCAGTCATATGAAGGAGAAGAAGGTATTGAGGTGCAGTCAGCATGGATTCACCAAGGGGAAGTCATGTCTGACGAAACTCATAGCCTTCTATGAAGGGATGACTGCCTGGCTGGATGAA
>JAUBOD010000176.1:124241-158516 GCA_032353885.1 Nothura maculosa
GGGCCTGTTCAGCTTAGAGAAGACTAAGAGGGGACCTTATTAACATGTATAAATACATGAAGGGGGACTGTAGGGAAAAGGGGGCCAAGCTTTTTTTGGTGGTGGCAAGTGATAGGACAAGGGGTAATGGGTGTAAGCTGAAGCACAGGAGGTTCCACCTGCAGGTGAGGGCGAACTTCTTTCCTGTGAGGGTGACAGAGCAGTGGAACAGGCTGCCCAGGGAGGCTGTGGAGTCTCTTTCTCTGGAAGTCTTCAAAACCCGCCTGGATGCCGCCCTGTGCCACCTGCTCTAGGTGCCTGCTAGAGCGGGAAGGTTGGACCAGATGATCTCTAGAGGTCCCTTCCTACCTTGTAGATTCTGTGATTCTGTGATAAATATGTCCTATTTCTGCTGATACTGAAAAGAAAAAGATTATGAAGGAGACAATTAAATTAAAGGAGAAAGGAGGGATGGGTACCACTATGTAGTGAAAAGTGCCTTATTTATTAATCTAAAGATTCCTTTACTTTTAGAGCTTTTATAAACATTGCACATCTTCATCTACACTATATTCAATACGTAATGTGTATGTCTATATAACATATATAATATGCAATATGAAGTAGACTATAGATCAATATCAGCTGAGGAGCACTATGCAGACTCAAAGTCATTCAAGGATTGCTATTACAGACCCATCAGCTTGATTTTAACTTTATAGGATCATTGTTTTTGTTATCCTTTTAAATGCAATTACTTGGAGGAAGTAACCAGGTCTCCTTTCCCTATTAAATGATTTTCTAATGTTTATTTGAGGAAACCAACAGAATTAATTTTGAACGTACAAGATTCTTGTGCAAGAGACAATGTGATATTGAACAGATAAAAAGAAAGTGATGGCAATGTACAAGACAGAAATCTATTATAACTTTTAAAAGGCTATTTAAAATTGTGCTTTAATATCTAGACAGAAGTTTATTTGTTCTAAACTGCATGTTAAAACTGAACGATGTATCCGAGCTCATATGTTTGTGTCAAGCCAATATGAGGTAGTACAGCACTTTTATTCAGTTCTGCTGTCATCTATTAATTTGCTATTGAGATAATTACGATAAGATGCAATTACAAGCCTGCAAATAATACATACTGTTTGTTCTCCACTGTGAAGACAGTGTGATTATTCTTTACAGCTCTGTAGTTCCTATTCATGACCTAATACTGTACTTTTCAGTAAGCTACCTAGAAGGAGAACAAATGAGTTCATATCTTGTTCAGGCTGGGAGGAAGGCTCGAGAATATTTGCATTGTTGATTAACCTCAGTGAAACGAAAAGTTATACTTTCCATAATAAAAACTTCCTACAAAAATGTCTTTAAACTTTACCTGTTCATTGATCTCTTTTTCTCTTTTCTGCACTACTGTTTCCTTTTTGACTCTGTTGTGCCAGTTTATGGTATGATGCATTCTATATCAGCTCAGTAAAATGATCAAATTAATATATATATATATATAAATTAGAAAGGGAGGATTTCAATGTTCATGTTTAAAGCAAACTTTTCCAAAAATGTCTTTGACATATCTAAGGAGTCACTGCAGGGATAAGAATGAGAACTTTAAGGAGAGAGAACAAATCCATCTAGATTTCCGATAAATAAAAGTAGCAAAAAACATTAGACAAAATACATAATTCACTTTGTAACAAAATTAATCTCATCTCCTCCTTTCTTTCCTCCTTCATGACTCCTTCTGTATGAGACTACAGACTCATAAAAATATACTGGAAAATATTAAAGTGATTATTTTCTGTCAAGGGATGGAAAGATATATTATCAACACAATAGAAGAAATTGGAGACTTGTAAGTGCTCAACTATTTCATGAATTTTAGGAAAGGACTAGACCTAATTAGGCAAAGGATTTTGTTGTTTTATATAAATAACAAATAAATATTGGATTTTTTATATTATGACATTGTTTTATATAATAGTCAGTTATCAATTTTTTCTATTATTCCTGTAAATTCTCATAGAGAAGACATTGAGATTTTTCCTGTGACAGAACCAAGAGAAGTAAGAAATTATAACTTTATCAGAAGTTAAAATATAGCTTCCTATCAATCTTGTGTTCTCCAACAAAAATAGATGATGCACAGAGGCAAAATCAGAAGTGATGGGCTGTGAGCTGATCATCATCACTCAATAGCGAAACATGTAGTTTTGAAAAATATTTTAATGAAAACCACAGCAGCCAAAAGAGCAAATCCAATTCTGAGATTTATTAAGAAAGTACCAGTGAACAAAAGAGAAAATTCATTGTATTGTTTTGCAATTCACTTTCAATATTATTCATGGTTCTGATCAGTTTCAAAGGTGATGAAGATGATATTGGAGAAAGAAATATATATATCTGCATTATTCAGAATTTCCCTCCACGGCCTTTGTTACAGACATGATACTTGAAACTCCTGACCAAATATGGTTGGTCTTATGATCCTATTCAAAGTTCTGCCTGTAAAGTAGAATGTTGCTCAATGTAAAAAGTGTACGGGATAGATAACAATAAAGCTACCTTGCTAAAATAGATAGAAATAGTGAGAAAACAGAATTGTCAACAAACTAATTTATCTAAATTATTATTATTAATTGATGAAAGCAGACAAGTCCAAAATCTAATCCCAGAAATTGAATAGTTCTACTTTATCCTTTTCCTTTAGAACTTTGGGACCCCTTTTAAGATTACAATGAAGCAGACAACAATTTGCCTTCATTAAGAAATTCATTGTTAATTTGCTGATAGACAGCTATTTATTGCATTCTCCACAGTGAACAAAGTCACAAAACACTGGCAAAGCCTGTAAGAGCTCTGTAAAGTGAAGAGGTCTCCTTATGCAATCACTCATTCTCATAATCTATTCCATTGTTGGTTTTGAGGAACTTCAAGATAAAAACATTCCTTTATCTCTCTTTTTTTCCCTTCCCAGAGCATTCCAGTCATATTGTTTCATAGCCAGAAGTGTAGTACTCTTGTGAGAGTTGAATAAATCTTGGTGGTACTTACTGGAAAACATTACAGTTTTGGCCTTCATGATCAGCAAATTTTGATAACAGAGGAGATCACTTCAAACAGACAAAGCTGCATTAGTGCTTTTAAATTTTTCCATGAGAGTATGCTCATCTGGAACAATGATTGCAGAGACAAAATCAGAGGAATGCCACTTTCAGAACTAAATTGCTGCTCCAAGAGAACAGCTCTGAAGAAATATGTTTGAAGAGTCTGGAGAATAATTTCATGGAAAACAAGTTAGGTAAGATTTTTTTTTTAAAAAAAAAAAGAAAAGAAAAAGGAAAAACAACAAAGGATTGTTGAAAATAAAATTATTTCAAGGGAATAATGATGTTTTATTTCTGTCTTTTATTATTAATAAAAGAAAAAGGATGCTATACATATTATTTTTAGAATTTCTAAAAGAAAATTCTTGCCAAATAAAGCACTGTTATTTTGTTATATATATAATATATGTACATATAGTGAATATCTGTCAAATGTAGTTACACAGGAAAATTAGAAGATATTATTGTCCTTTAATCTGGCCTTAGTTTTAACTTCAGAAGTTTTCTATAGGTTTTGGGTTTCTTCTTCTGGGATACAGCATTTGAAAAAATATATTCTAGAGTTAAGGAAACTGTGGTTAAGGGAAAAAAAAGAAGAATGTTTTAGTCTATAAGATATATCTAATTAAAATAAAGGCCCATGAGAAATTCTCAGTGTCCTTCCTTTTAATATATGAAGTTTGTTAATAGCAAGTTTCCTATTACCTCTGGTTCTTCATGCTGTTGAAATTCATTCTGTACAATGCTATATATATTTATATGTCTGTATATCTCTGCTTACCTATAGATATCTATAAATATATGTATTTTTTCTATGGATCTATGGATCTATATCTATATCTATGGATATACATAGATATATCTAATCTGTATCTACAGATACACAGAGTTACACGTATATATAAGGAGCTAAATCTGTAGTCAAGTAAATTTTGGCAATTTTCCCCTCCTGCAAATGTCATCATTTCATTTATCGTCTATAAAAAATAATTGCCAGGACATGAGAGAAAGGATGTATAAATACTGATTTGGTAAGTTTAAGGAGTAGTGAAGATGGAGTGAAAATGGTCATCATCAGTGCAATTGCGATACCATTACTTGTCGCTGAGGGGGGATCTGATCAGTGTCTATAAACACCTCAAGGGAGGCAGTGAGGAGGATGGGGTTGGCCTCTTTTCAGTGGTGGACAGTGATAGGACTACAGGAAACGGCCACAAGCTGAGGCACCAAAACTACAGGAACTTAAGGAAACATTTCTTCACTGTGAGTGTGACAGAGCACTGGAACAGGCTGCCCAGAGAGGTTGTGGAGTCTCCTTCTTTGGAGATCTTTAAAACCCACTTGGATGCAGCCCTGAGCCATGTGCTCTAGGTGACACTGTGTGTGCAGGGGGGTTGGACTAGATGACCTCTAAGGTCCCTTCCAACCTTAAGCATTCTATGATTCTATGATATTCTATTCATGTTCTGTGATTCCTATCTGTATGGAAAAATGAAGATATCCTTGCCTAGTGATCCAATCTCACCATGTCCTACACAAAGAAAATGAGACACAATCACAATCTCAAATGTCTACAATTTGAAATGTTAAAATTATTCTTCCAATTCCTTTTGAAGAACAGAAATAATAATAACATAACTAATTCTGTCACCAATGGTATTTCACAGAAATGCTTAAGCTAAAACCATTTATATATATATGTATTCAAATATTTCAAATCTTTTAAATGCTAAGAACTCTGACTGTATTTACAATAGCAGAATATAGATAATTATCTGAGAAACTCTGTCATAACATTTAGTAATATTGTACCAAAGAGAAATTACATTAAGGTTAACTTCCCCAAAAGAGATTTTGTCATATTAATTTCATTCTTTATATAGAACTGTTATGATTATTATAGTGAAGTACTTATTTCTATATTTTTACTTTAAGTGCTAGGCTGTTCTAACTTCTAATTCTCCTGTAATAGAATGTGTACACTGACAACAGAGTGAGTAAAAGCAACAAATTCTCTTGTGCATAAAAATTACTCATTTTTGCCATTTCGCTTTTATCTTTAATGTTTTGGATAGAAATAGTCTGTATGTTATGAGTTTGTCTTTGTATCCAGATCCCATTTACTGCAGATGTTCTATAAACAGTGTGCTTAGGATGTGTTATTTATTTGTTCCCAATAAAAACAAAAACAAAAACGGAAATGTACACATGACCATACACAAAAAAAATACAATTTTAACTTATTTTTCATAGCATATTTATTACACTAAAATTGAAATTAACTAATGAACATGAACTAATGAACATGAACTAATGAACAAAGTAGCAATACTTTTAAGATACAGACAAACTGACTGTTTGCCTTAAAACATTTCCTGTATATTATTCTATTCTATTATTCTTCAATTTAATACTCTATTACTCATCTAAGAAAAACTATAGAATCCCAATCAAAATTATCTTGAGATCAGTCAGAAAGTCAGTATAGGAAGTTAGTAAAACCAGTAGGAGTACTTATATATATAGCTAATTCTGTCCATAAGGATTTATAGGATCAAATTCCTCCACATATGATTATTTTGCTATGTTTTTTTTGATTATCTATTCAAAAAAGAGAAGTCTTTTGCTCATACAAGGGTTTTAAGGTTCAAAGCTAGAATCTGCAACATTTTGTAGCTCAGTACATTACATATTGTTGCATTGCTATTCCCTTACATCTTCCTACTCCATGAAACACTTCTTATACAGTTTTTGTTCCTCTAAGATCACAGAAGACATATGCATTCTTATCAGAAGTATACAGTTATATTTTATAAAAGGTCTATCTCTGATTGTAAGCAAACATTTCACTGCAATCAAGTAAGATTCTGATAACTTCTCAGGAGAAATTGATATATGTGGATAAGTCATGCAGTGACTGATTCACATCATCATTCAAATAGATGAACTGAGAGCTAAATTTACTTGTCACCAACATGTGCAATGATGTTAAGAGAGAAAATTTCAGTTGAACGGAAAATTTGGACCTCTTTTTTCAGCTTTGATTGCTATAATAATACTTAAAATAAATGATATAAAATCTCAAACATTTTAAATTAGTCCCTGAGAGCATTTATTATTTTCCACATTAATTTTACTTTTTCCATTATTATCATTTTTATGTGTCTCTGTCAATTCAAGCACAATGAGAGATCTGCCTAGCTCAGCTAACCCAAAATAGATACAATTAGCTAAGACATAGGTACTTGTGCTGAGTAGCCAATTTTCTTCTCCTGTTGTGTTAATAATCCTCACATAATTATAAAGTAGTGGGTCATAGTAGTTTTACTTCAATATATGTAGGATACTAGTTGCATGCTTAATGTACTATTACCACGAAGCAAATTCCATAGATTTATAACCTTGTTTACTACTTTCCCATCCCATCCAATAATTGAAAAGGATTCAATTCTTCATTGAAAATAAAATATGCAATAGTAGTACAGATTTTGTTTGTTACCTTGGTAACAAATATTCCCTTTATAATAACTTCAAATAAGTTATTCTGTACGGAATGGTTGTTATAGTTTTAATAGGCATGACTGTAAGTAAGATGCATTCAGCATGATAGCCTCAATATGAACTTACTAGGGATCTGTAGTAAAGAACTATGCAGCTTGACCTGATGGAGGAGTTGGGTCAGAATAAAACTGCTGATGCACTTATTTTGGTCTTTTCTTTTTTCTTTCTATCTTACACCTAATCATATCCAAATTATTGCCTATTGCAGTAAATAGGATTGTCTCTATAGCGTGCTGTGATGTTAGGTGTTTCAGCATTTGCTGTGAAACTTAGGAAAAGCAACTTGGCAGGCTAAATGGTCAAGGATTTTGGAAACACTGACATTTTAATGCTTTAGTTTTATTTTCTGCAACATCTTTTATTCCACCACTTAGCTTGCAAAGTCAATAATCTGAGGAAGCCACTTGCTGGAAAACCTAGAAATGCAAGGAGCTATTGCTGCTGTTAGCAGTTCTTTTTATAGGTTGTACCTGTAGTTTTGGATAAAGGACCTGACCCAGCTTTCAAGGATTTTCTCGACTTCAAAGTAGCTTTTCTGCATCTGGAAAATCAGATTTTGTACATTTTGGGATTTCTACATTACAGTTTGGCTATTTCCTCTGTATGGTGAAATTTCATATTAACTTGCTAACATTTATGATATATATGGAAATATTAATATGTACTAATCACTTGGCAGAAATTTAAAGAAAATGTGCAGATAAAACAATGGAGAAATATTCTCTGTTGTTTTTAATCAATGAGTATTATTGCAAAAATTACTCTAATGAGTTACTAATCATTATATAATATATTTAAATTTTCAAACGATTAAGCTTTACCATCTGTAAATGCCACACATTCTTAGGAATTTCTAGTATTTAAGCAACACATCAAAGAGATCTATGGACAGAAACTGATTTCAAAAGAGACATGACATCTAACAAGATAATGAGTCTGTTTGCTGGGTTAGTTTATGATTCAAATTAAGAATTTCAAAGGAATTCAGAGTGAGCAATCAAGCCTTTGAAGCTGTCTAGAGGTAATAACTGAAGATTTCCATTTCAAAGAGAGCATACATCAGGGTCAAGATGGACCTATGCACATGAAACACAAGCAGTAGTTTAAACAGCAGTGAACGACTTATATAGGGTTAACTGAAGTCATTCTTATTGTTCCACACTTATTCTCTGCCATGCTAAGTATTTCCATGAAATGCTGAACACCCTTACTTTTCAGTGAATATGCAAATAAACAAACCAAAAAAAAGATATGAGTGATCATATTCACATTTACAGTTGAACAGTCTCTCTAAATCTTAAACATAATGAAAAATTCTGAGTAAAAAGTTAAGAATAAAGGTAATATCAATGAGCTAAATACAAATTACGCAAGATGCGTAATTTTACATTATATATAAAATAAGAGGTAGGTGATGGAACCATTAAAGGGGATTGCTTTATTGATGCTTGTATGTTAATTGCCAGAATCTATAGACATTTAAGCTAATTTTCCTGAAGATCCTACTGCTCTCTCCATCCTTGGAATGCAAACTGCTAATTCACCCAGCTCAAACATTTGAATATTGCTGTGTATCTTCTCAGGAAGTATTTGCTCTAGGAATATATCCATGTATGTTATAAAACTACCTGGTACAGCAAAGATACAGAAAAGGAGAGACTCTGACCCCAAGAACTCAACCTTAGACAAAATAGAAGCCATTTTTAGACCGGTGATCCATCAGAAACTATAACTTTCACAGTTTATACATCAACAATAATTTAATTCATTTCCTATCTCTATTTACAGAGAAACTGGAGTCATCAAGTCTAAAGGCCGAATCTAATGAACTCATACGTTAGTTGACTTCATATCCCCACGTGGGGTCTAGTTGAAGGACCAGTTTGCAATCTATATGCCACAACCTGTACTATTTAAAGATATAGTATGAATTCTAGGTTTGTTATATACTTCAAAGGAATTAATGAATGAGCTGAATTTTTTTTTTTGCTAAGAAGACTTAAGCAGTATAACATATAAAACTATTGTTAACATGATAATTTCAGCAAATATGAGTAATCAATTCAATATTATAGTGTAGGACTTGTAGTCCTCTTTTTATTTCCTACCAAAGTGGTCAAAATTGTCTAAACATTTAATGGAAATGACAAATTAAATAACCAAAAATTATACTTCTTCAAGTAGTTTGCTTTTCAAAAAAAAATGATGAGCTCAAGTCTCATTACAAACAACACTCTGACAGATATCACAACTTCAGTACACATATATTTTTAAAAATACTTAGTGTGTGAAAGCATCGTTTCTAACCTAAAGTATTTATAATGGGAAAATGGAAAACTATGCAATTACATTAGCGTAGTTTATGTCTCAAGCATTTTAAAAAAAAAGAACTGATTGAACATGCATTTGTATGTTTCATGTGTTTTTTTTATTTTAAATTCCTGTTATCTAAGATTAGTTATTCTATTATTTTCCCCCAATAAACCTCTCCACTTCCCACTCCCATTGAGAGGAAGATGAGTAAATCATTTCTTCAAGGCAAACTGAAAAAAAATCAGCTGACTAAAAGTTAAAGAAAAATAAATTCTGGACATTTTTGCTGTTAGATATAATCTAATAAATCTTATTGACAAAATTAGATTTAAATAAAATAAAATCTTACTTACAAAATAGCACTTAGAATCAGTATTTTGCTACAGAGCGTATTCCATCTGTTCTTCTCAGCTACCTATCCATGAGGATTCCCATTTCTATTATTTATAAATATTTTTTATTTTTAAACACATTACTCAAAAATAATTTTGACAAATGTAAAGTATTAGTACTACTCCTATCTGGTTTTCCTGAGTAGTTTAAAATCTCTTATAGAATCAACAAATACTGGTGATAATGTATTGCCTTAGTTCAAAAAAAATCTCTTCGTATACATAATAAATATATGATGCTGAATATGCGTCCATAGTTCATTTATCGCCAGATCAGAAAATTTAACCCACAATACTGAAACAAGATTAGATGTTTTAGGATTAGACATATCCTTTTTTTCATTTTCCTTTTTCTTGTCACTTCTAACATAGCACTAAATTCCTTTTGTCAGATTACTTAAACAAGAACCTAATTTCTCTATCAGGACCACTTCAGTAAACTAAAAGCAAACTGAAAGCAAACTCAGAGTTATTCTGAGTCTTTTCTAATGAATAAGTGCATATGCTTCAACATCAAACATGGAAAATGAAAACTTGATTCCTTGTCCTATGTCAGAGATCCCTAAGAGGAAGTTTCTCTGAGCGTGGATATATTTCTCCAGCTTTACTATCAGGAAGAAAATGATTGAAATAGTTTGGCAGTTCCCATACACAATAATATTTGTATTGCATGGGTCTAGCCATTATTTTTCTTTTTTTTTATTATATCTATAATATGTTTACTTTGTTGTATAAGAGTGGGACCAAAATAACTAGATAGAGAGTTGATGAACTTACCAAATCCTTGCCCAAAATATCCAATTTGGAAATCTCAACAAACCCCAAAAAACTGGACAACTTGACCCAGAAAGACGGTAGAAGAATGTAATATTATACAGAAAACCATTCAAACTGACTGCTAAAATCTTTTTTTTCTAACCAGAGAACAATTCTCCCCTGCAAAAAACATCTTGCAGCTTTTAGGAAACTTTGGTGTCCAAGTTAAATGAAAATCAATCTCCATTTAAAGGCTTAATCTCTATGACTGACCACACTTCTAAAAATAATAATCAATGTGCTTTAATGATATTACAACTTCTCTGATGTACTCAGAATCCAAATGCACTAGTCAGGACTAGCATACTACCCATACTTGTCAAATCAAAATATAATTCCTTTCTGGCTAATAGTGTTTTCTGGGTAGTAGTGTTTGGCTAAATCATTTAACTTTACTTGACATTTTCTCCTGCAGCATCAGGATCTGGCTGCAAAAGTTACATGTCTGCAATCAATGCTTATCATTTAGAACCTCAGATCAGGCCCTTTTCAAAAATCAATGAGTTTTACAAGGAGTAAATTTTAAGAAATATAGTTGCCTCTTGACAGAAGATAACTAAAAATTAAATTGACTGTTTCCCTGTTTGCTATGTATTAACATGCAGAAGGAAGAATTAGCAGTATGTGTCTCTTTAGTAGTAGTAAGGTGAATTTAACCAAGGCTGTGCAACATGACCATGATGCTTTCTACTGTTCATTCTTAAGGAAACATATACTTTGTCATACACTATATACAAGTTCACCTTAGCAACTACCCAATGGATTACAAAAACTACATACTGTTACTTCCATTACAGATAATGGTGTAGTCATTAGTAATAGTTATTGCTGAATGAAATATTAGCTAATTGTGTTTTGAAAAGTAAAAACAGTATTTTTTGCACATCAATTTTGACAACTAACTTCTTGTAAAGAATGGTGCAAATATTTTACCATCTTTAAAATATCACTTTCTAACTTTGGGGTGCCTGTTCAAAAGCAAATTCATTCAGATCCTAGTTTACCAAGTCATCAAAAAGTTAGGTAGATTTAGAATGAGTCAATTCAAGGGAACTATTCATATGTTACACACATATTAAAGCTACGTTCAAAAACCTTGATGAATCAGCATCTTCCTAAACCATGTGAATTATTTAAAATATTTTTGAATATGAAACAAGTCTTCCATGGATGAACGAGGCTCACAGAATTTTTATAGAGAACAGCTTTTATTTTTCAGTCATTAAAGGCAGAAATGGAAAAGGGAATACACACATAAATATAGACTCGGAAACATTCACTGAGCAATTAAGTTAATTTTTTTTTCTACTGATTGAAGTAGGTTGAGAATGTCATTAATACAATGCAATAAATATACTAAGATTAGAGAATTATACAGAACTGCATCAAATCAAATCAAATGCAACATTTGACACAAAACATTTTGGAAAACATCATATCAAAACCCTAAATAAATAACTGTTCTCTGGTTAACATACAAATAACTCAATATTTAGGAATTATAAACATCTTCAGTACATGTAAATACTTCTTCTTCAGCTTCCTGTGTATTTAAAAACAGAAGTTAAATTGCAGCAAATGCCTATAAGATAATTTTGGGGGCTGTGGTTACGCTCTACATATTTGAGTCTATTCTTACTGAAATCACTGCAGTTATTGATAAGAAAGTAGTGAATTACATGCTCAGAGTAAGGGAAAGTTTTTAGCATAGTTATTTCCGATTCCAAATTTTGAATTATACAAGCTAAGTATCTGAAAAACATCCTATCAGTAATATAAATCTGGGCAATTTATTGGAAAAAAATTGCTACACTGTGTACATTTTTTTATTGGCTTGGTGTTGTCTTCATTATTTTTATGGTGGTCCTTAAAGTTTATCTTCAGAAAAAAAAAAAGCTATTAAAGACCTTTGGCAGAGTTTCCTCACTCAGTTTCCTGAAATAGCAGAGGGTCTAGGCAGTGATATAAATAAATAGTTGAGTTGAATACAAGGCTTTGTCTGGTCTTTTTTACCAGCTGCACTAATAAATCAATTTGATGGTGTGGATCACCCTGATGCATTCCTTCCTCTTATGCTGCTAACCTGAAGGAACTGTTGTTTTAATATTAGACTTTCATTTGCAATACTAGCCAACTGTTCTGAAAAGCCAGATGTTTGAACAGAAAAATAAACAGATGACCTAACTGAGATAAAGAGTTTCCAAAGAGCTTTATTTTTTCCTCTGCACAGTTGATCTTCTGCATACTGTACTGATCAAAGCTTGATCCATCTGAAATTCTGTGTAGTTAAAAATATTTATCAGAGAAACCAGCAGGCATGCAAATAAATTTAATAGAAATACTATTCCAATATTTTATACAAGCCTAAAATACTACAAGAATATTTGTGCATTGCATTTGTGTCCTTTTTTAAAAAGTTGTGTTAGTTACACAAACCTCTTTTCAGGGTCCAACAGAAATGGATATTCTGAAATGATAATCCTTGCCTGAGTGGATTTACATGCTTTCAATTGCTTAAGAATTGATACAAGTAACAGGGTATTGGATTTTGTTCTGACCCTATTAGTCCTATTACCATTACAATCATTAAAATTGAAATGGAAATCCTCTTCTATGCAAGTTTCATCTGAACCTAAATCTCTGGCAACTTCTTTAAGGACACACATATTAATTTTACTCATGAATGAATTATCAAGGACTGCCTTTCCATAATAGCACTCAAGGTCTCTGTGGGAGAATTTGCCTAGTCCCTCCACCAACCACTGGAACATCTAAATGGCAGTTATCTTTGCAACATGTGAAAATTCTCAAAATGATCAACAGCTTCATTTCTGTACCTCTAAATACAATGGAGAATCAAAGAAAAATGTGCTAGAAATAATTCTGAACCTTATCTTTATATAAAACCAGGAAGGAATGCAACTAGATGAGTGACAGTTGGTATTTATGTGACTTTTTCTTGTGATAAATGGGATCATTTTGTATGATTTATGAAACAATCTTTTCTTATGGTGATTCTCAATTTTCCCCTCTCTCAACTGAACTATTTAAACAAAAAATCCATGCTGAGGTATGAATTCTTTGTGCTTTACAATAACAAAGGAGGTGGTTAACCTGTGTCTTTACTGAATCTTCAGACTCCATTAAAAGCCAATGAAAAGGACTACTTAGAAAGCAAAATCTAATTTAGGTGCTCTAAATGGTTCTAAGCAAGCAGAGCTTTGTGGAAATGGCCAGGTAGCAGAGCTACAAGAAGTTACAAGAGGGCTAACACACCGGTATACTAAACCCATCAAAATCAATGACAAATTCACAATAGCCTGATGGTTTGGCTTTAGTCATCTATACTAAGGCTATTAATTGCTGAAATCAAGACAGTTCCTTAGCCTTAATTATATCTGAAAAAAAAATGAGATTTTTGTTTGGTACAGGTATTTCAGCATTTGAAAACTCATATTAAAAATAAGATGTGATAACATGTGACATCTGTTCAGCCTGGAGAAGAGAAGGCTGAGGGGGGATCTGACCTGTGTATAAATACCTCAAGGGAGGCAGTGAGGAGGATGGGGTTAGCCCCTTTTCAGTGGTGGACAGGGATAGAATTAGAGGAAATGGCTTCAAACTGAAGCATCGGAAGTTCCACAGGAACTTCAGGAAGCTTTTCCTCACTGTGAGTGTGACAGAGCACTGGAACAGGCTGCCCAGAGAGGTTGTGGAGTCTCCTTCTTTGGACATCTTTAAAACCTGCTTGGATGCAGCCATGTGCTCTAGGTGACCCTGTGTGTGCAGGGGAGTTGGACTAGATGACCTCTGAGGTCCCTTCCAACCTTAAGCATTCTATGATTCTATGATTCTGTGATAAAGAGATTTATCCAGATGAGGAAGTATTACAAAAAAGTTTACATTCACAATAAATGTTTAACAATGGTAAACAGAACAGTCTATTGATTCAAAATGATTTCATGTCTGAGGAGTAGATTTGCTATTGTCTAAAAGTATTCAATTGTAATTTGAATATTCATATTTTTCTTCAAAATCTTATAACAATGAAATCAGTAACAAAAAGGTAATAAAACTAAACAGAGAGAGATGTGTTTTACAACACTGGAATCAGCAATATTCTATCCACTATACAACAAACAAACAAACAAAACAAAAAAAAAACACATTGTCTAATTTTATTGTTACACGTGAGTATATAATGTTACGGTACCAATGCTAAGTATAATAAAAATGGCTAGTATGTGTATTTTTGGCATGTCAAGAGGAAATAGGAATGGTGGGGACATCCTGGACTATTAAGTTCTGTATCTTGTTATTGTAGGTAATTCTGTTCATTATTTTCTCAACTTCCATCTTAAAATCACTCCTTTCTTTTTGTGGGGGGAAGGACGCTGTGCCTCATCAATGAACCTTACAGTGCAAGAGGGCTTTCAGGAGATGGACAGGACAAAGTGCTCCTGAAACTCAGGGAATAGTGCAGGGTGTAACATAGCATGGCCCTTGCACAGAAAGTGAATGACTCATGTTTCAGAAGTTTTCAAGAAGTTTTCTGTTTTCAAATATCAGCACAAAGGCAACAAAAAGATTTTCTTTGTTCTAGATAAACAGCTATATTGAGTGGATCTCAGCTGTCAGCATCACAGTTCCCATCATCACAGTCATCAAGTAAATGTTTATCCTGAAATTCATCGGGAGTGTGAAATGCCTTTCTAGATCAGCCAAAGCATCTTGGGTGAAGCCTTTGCCCAACACAGAATATAAAAAAGGAGGTTGAAGCCCACATTATTCTTTCCTCACAACTTGACACACTCAGTGTGAGACTGGTCATGGGAATGTCTTTTGTACGTGGTTGTACTGTATACTGCAACTGCTGTATCTTCCTAAGTATAACTTACATTTTTATTGTGATTTCATGTGCATCATCAAGTATTTTCAAATAAGTAAATTTTGATATTAAACATTACATCTTCTATGCATGGAATATCTAGAATAACCTAATCAGAGAGTATTGGATTCTCACAGATGCGTCAGAACTTCAGTTCTCTAAGAGATAGAAACCTCTATTTTTCAATTTAATTTTTTCATTGCTATTTATTCTTGTGCCAACATTACTTCAGTTAAAACTCTTCTATCCTTTATGGATTTTAGTGCAGTATTTTGTCCTTTCTCAGATTATAAGGTTAAGTAAGCAATATTCTCCAAAGATTTGTTTACGCAGCAAAGTTACTGCATAGTAAGCTAAGACAAGAATTTTTGTTATAATAGCTATTTTACAATAATTCCCTGTGTGATCATTTCTATTGTACATTAAGGATATTTTATTTCAAAACCGTTTATTCACTCTGAAAAAATATGTTATGTTAAACTTTGGAAATGGTTCTCTATTTAGCCATTTCCTTCTTGGTGAGTATAGAGAATATGTAAATAAACAGTAGTATAATGCAAGTAATGTAGAGTGTTTGGCATTATATCTTACTGAGAGTTTACCTTGCAAACAAGCCTTCTATTTTTCTGTATGAGGTTGGCAAGCTTGCCTTCTTATGTCGTTAAAAATTCAATAGCATTGGCTTGATGTGTAATTATTGAGGAACTTGCCTAGTAGCAGCTTTTCCCAAAACAGACAACCTTTCAGAAACTTTCTTATCCACCTTTAAATTCTCTATTGGTCATCTTCTTCTTCAGTTTGATTAATAATGTCCCATGTGTGCAAAATGCTTCACTGAAGTCCAAAGAGATCAGTAAAGACATTGAATGGACTGTTGTAAGCTAAAAAGCAGAGAAAATGAGGCAAAAATACATATTCAAAAAAAAAAAAAGAAAGAAAGAAAAAGAAAGTCAGTTGTTAGAAATGAAGAAGAATCTCTCTCTCATAAGGCAGGAGTAAAGTCATAACAAGACTAGTCAGAAAAGATTCTGAGGATCAGCTTGTTAAAAATTAAAAAAGTTAATTTTAAAAAAGTATTTTCAGGCATCTTAGAATCAGGAAGTCCGTCACAGACTGAGACACTTTCTGACAGAGTTTGTCAGACCAATAGACAATTAAGGTGTAGAAAATATAGCAAAGAATATCCATAAGTAGAAAAGACAATCAATTATTTTTGTGAATATCCACTTAGAGAAATGCTTAGAGAAGTTTCCCAACAGAGCCATTGTTCTTGAAGAGAAAGGAATGCAATCATACTAAAAAATCAATAGAATAGAATTTAGAATAAGTGGATTGAATGAACAGTATCAAATTGCAGTGATAAATGGTAGATTAGGTGTTTTTTATGCAAATATTCCAGAGGAAATAAAATATAAAATAAAATATAAAATTGCTGTGATGTGGAACCCATCACTGTAATTATTGTCTCTACCAACAGAATAGAAATTAAGTAAAGTGTAACATCATCTTTTAAAAAGAGATCTATGAAAAATCTAGAAAATTACAGACCACTGTTTTTGACCTTATTAGTGAGCAACTTAACAGTGAAATTCCTTATCATCATAAAGAATATAATGCTCAGCTGGTGTATTATGCAATCCTGGAGAAAAGTCAACAGCACTTTTATGATATAAAGCACTCCTTGAAGATTTAATATGCGAGTGCTCACAGTACAGAAATGTCACTTATGGGATTTTGTGATAGCAGACTGCATGCAAAACTAATATAAGAAAAAGTAAATGGCGAGGTTACAAAATGTGCTAGTGGTAAATAATTATTTAAGATAACCCAAATGAAAGTTGACTATGAAGATTTGCAGGAGGAATATCTTACAGAATTGAATGGGTATGGTGAAATTAAATGTCAAGACAAAGCCTTTGTCAACACAAAGAAACTTACATAGAAAAAGTAACCCTAAGCATACTAAGACAGTGGTGGATACTTAATAACTTATTACTCCTCAGAAAAGAGACACAGTAGATAGTTCTCTGAAACTGTCAACTCCTTAGCAAGAGCTAAAATGCCACATAGAATATTAAGAAGCAATAGATAAGAACTGAGACTAAATTAGAAATAACTATCACTTTGCTACTAGATAAATTTGTATTTAAAATATAACATGGTTGCAGTCATTCCACCTAAAACAGGTACAGACAGAATGGAAAACAAGGATAACAACACACAAAGATATAAATGACTTCCATAGGAGGTATGATTAAGCTGCTGAGAACCTTCCAGCTTGGGTAAAAGGGTCAGAAAATAGAAGAAAAAGAAGAAAATAAGCTAGATAGCTATAAAATTGTGAACGTTATGGAGAAACTAAATAAGGAATTGTGGGAACTTATCATGCTTTTTAAGGTTTAATAAAGTAGAGAGCTTAGCTTAAGTAGATGATGTAGTATAGCATAGGGAATGGTGTTTGGAAGATCTCGAAATGTCACAACTAATTGGACAGTAGGTGAGTCTCCCACCTTACTGGAGTATATATACAAATCGAACGATGCAATAAAAGCCATTTGCAGCATCCTCATATTGGTGTCTGTGCTCTATGGCCCTGGGGTGGGTAGAACCCCAGGTCAGTCCAGTTAGCGAATGAGGCTTACTGACCCACGTTGGCAACAAAGAATAATAATTCACTATTTCTCCTAACAAGTGACAGAAGGTATCCAGTGAATTATCTGTAAGAAGAAAAAGCATAATTTGTCCCCTCTAAAATGTTCCAAAATTAAATGGCTGATAAATTTGTGTTCATTGCCACAAACACTTAAGAAATATTTTCTACTAAAGTTGTAGTTTAACATGTGAAATATTTTAGCGTTTACAGATAATTATCACCTTATTCCAGTACATACTCTTCTTTGAGTGTGGCTTCACCCCAGAAATAACTGGCACTTCTGTGCTTCAATTCCCATCTGCCATTACTCCTTCCTATTGAAAAACAGAGGTATAATGCTCATTAGAGATTAGCTCATGACCAGATTAAAGTTTTTACTTGCATTGTCCCATGAAGAGAGGTCCTGGGAAATGAAAACAGATGACAACACTCCCACCTGCTCTGGGATGCAATCTGTTTTTTAGTGGGGAGTGTGTGATAACTACATTAAAGAGGACGTGAATCAAGGTCCCATGGTGTAGGACTACCTCAGCAAAACTGAAAGCAGTAACAACCAATCATAACCCATGTTACTGCATCAGGACCACTAGGCCCTCCATCTTGAGAGACCATAGGACTTTATCAGCACAGGGGTGTGATTGCTGTTTCCAGCACTTGAGCTAATTTCCTCTGCAGGATACAACCTATCAGCACATTTGCCATTATCTGTTTTGTTGCATGTAGATATGCTCTTAATCTTTCTCTATTTCCCCAAGAAAACAAAATCTAAAAGGCAAAATTACCTGCTTTGCTTTTGGAAATACAGGAAGGATTAACTTGTTACTATTTGTACAGGGTAACAAAGTAAAGCTAATGGCAGTTCTGTCACTGAATTCCAGAAAGCCAAAATTTCTACCACTTATAAATGCTGTTTGCTGAACCTAATGTCCTTTTATTTTATTTTTATTTTTATTTTCTCCTGACTTTCCTGGAGTGAATTTTGTCTTGTCTGACTTCTGCTTGAAGTAAGTCTCAAGCCCCTTCCCTTCCCTTCCTTTCCCCCCTCCCCTCCTGTCCCCTCCCCTCCTCTCCCTTCCTCTCTCCTCTCCTCCCCTTCCCCCTCGCCTTTCCCCACCCCTCCTCCCCTCCCTTCGTGAACTCCTCACTTCAAGATGAAGAGATGAAGTGATTTTCTAAGGCTCCAGACAAAAATGAACATCAAATCCTGAAGCTAAGGTTTCAGTTAGACTTTCCCTTCTTCTTAAGGCTATCTCCCAGATATCTCAGGATAGACGTCTCAGCAATGATCTGAAATCACTGACATTTGCCAGGAGGGAATTTGAACTCATTGAAATCAAATCTTTTCCTAAAGGTGGTTCAACTTTGTAAAGGCTCTGTAAAACAAAACCCCCAAACAAACAAACAAACACTCCACAAACTTGGATAGAGTGATAATATCATGTTACTTATTCTGAGCTCTGCACTTGAAACATATGCTTCCAAGTTATTATATCTTTTGCACCAATTGTTGAGCTGAAGGAAGGTGCAATCTGGGAAACACAAAAAGAGAGCAAATATCTTCCTTTAAAATCTATAAAAAATTAAGATTCCTTCTTCTAGATCTCACTGAGATAGTTTGCCAGACTGAAGGAGAGATGAAGAAGACAATAGATTCATCAAAATTGCTCTAGTTTACTTTTCTGTTTAAATACATTAAACCTTAGCCTCTACTTTAATAATCTGAAAAAAAAAATGTTATTGAGACTTCTTTATCCTGACTACCCAGTTCCTTGATTTTAATTACGTACTTTCTGAATGAGGTAGAATGTTAACTCCATTTCCTGTAGTGAGTACAATTTCCTTTAATATAAACTGATTATAATTTACTTCAATAACTTTATAAAGATTGCAATACCTCCTAGCAAGATGACTGGACAGAAAAGCCTTGCCGTGAGTTCTAATTGATTAAATCATAAGTATTAACATACAGAAAATCTTTACATAGCAATGTGATTTCAGCAGTATCTAAAAAGCTTAAATGATAATTTTATCATGTTCTATTATATGTAGAATTCTATCCTTCCAAATGAAATGAGGCTGGAGAATGGTTTTAGTTGCTGCTTCCAATTAGTTGCTTTTTTCTGAAATGTTGGAATCTAAAGATTCAAAGTCTCCATGCATCATGAATGGCAACTTGCACAAAAAATAGGGCACGGTCATCTGAGAGCAGTATCATCTACAACAAGATTATTTCAGTTGAGGCACACATTCATGCTAATTGCATGCCAGTGACCTTACCTCTGGTTGGTTTCTATGAAAATAGCTAGAAAATAGGTAGTAAGCCACAGCCTATATAAACAGAATAAATCAGAATATTAGTGATTTAGAAAATGATTTCTAAATGAAATGTGCAATATGGATATCTTTTTTTCATGTAAGTAATTTCCTTCACAGAGATGTTCTCAGAATGTGTGTATATGTATGTGTGCTTGTATAGAAATACATAATCATATGTTAGGGAATTAAGCTTTTTCCCTCGAGACAGGGGAAGCGCTTTCCTACTAGCAGGTTCATGTCTCTTAGCATTTATCTTTAATTTGCTAGTGTAGTTAACACTATCTGAGAATGGGACCTTGCAAACTTAGGGGGAAAAAAAAGTCTTTTAAATATGTATTTCAGGTTGGATACAAAAGCTGCTGGTCAGGAATTCACATCTAGAAAGATAGGATGACATCTTCCAGAACATAAATATTACAGTAAGTGAAAAAGAGTAATGAGGAAACAGCAAAGAAGTATTTAAGGTAAATGATTACATTACAAAGTGCAGCATCCTGTAGACAGCCAGCTAGCTCTGAAATAACCGATGTCTCTTCGGGGCAAGCAGCACCGTGCAAGTCTAGAAGCAGGACATCCGTAGCTGTGTGGTACTGCACCTGAGCTAATTAGCCCTGCTGGTCAAACTAATGAGCCTGGGCAGAGTGCCGTGCTGATGCAAGTCAGCTTCACTTTATTCTGTGAAGCGTGGACATAGACTAATTAATAGGCCAGGAAATAGATACAGTATGTCTGCAAGTCTGCTCTCTTCCAGGGAAATCTAAGCTAATATGTTTTATCTCCCTACCAGAAACAGCATGCACAAGCACACAGTTTGCTAAGGTGGTTGGCAGGAACTTTTCTAATGTCTGCAGTTTAATAGAGCTGACCGTGTGCCCATAACCCAGTCTCTCGTGTGTTTCTTCACCAACAAAATTTTTTAATCTTTTACTGGACAGGAAGGCAAGAATCATTTCTCAAATGTAATTGAATCATTATTGTATATTAAGAAAATATGAAGTACTAATAAGAAAGAAAAATAAGGTAGGTTTTCAAGTGTTGTAAATACTTTCGAGAAAACTTGTAAGCACAGATCCTTAAAAGAATTTGAATGGAGGAGGTTTTTTTGTAGTGTGCACGAAGCCTAGGGGAACATCCGATCTTAAATCTTAAGTTTTCTAGTGTAATTGTATTTTCTAGATATTTTATATTTCATGAGATGTATCTGCTTAGAAGGACACAGGTCAAGTCTTGGATATAGATTACAAAATAGCTGTAAGCAGTGCTTATTTCAGCTTATTATTCAGTGCTTATTATTATGCTATAATATAGCATAAAACTCCAAAACAAACTTCTAAAGTTCCCCAGTTTTTCTGTCTGAACCTTTATATAAACTAAATGTTTACATAATATTGACATGGTAATCAGTTAAACAAGAATTTAAACTATAACATTACATATGCAAAACAAATTTGATGTGACTTCTCTTTTGAAAACTGCTCAAAATAGTTAAGTAGACTGTATGTAGAACATATAATTGAAATAACAGACCTGAGTCTGCAAAAGTATCTATATATTAAATTTAACTATAATAAATCTTCACCAGGAAAATCATGATGAACATTAGTAAAAAGTTCAATCAATTAAGTCTGATAAAAAGCAAACAAAGCCATTAAACAGAACGTAAATATCAAATGTATATAATATACTTTGTCATTTATCAAAATATTTAATTTTTTTACGTATTCAATTTTACAGACCATGTTTTTTCTTGCAGCAAAACTACTTATTGTCATAATACAAAAAAAAAAATCAAATAATAGAAATTTGTAATACTAAGGTTTCTCAGATATCTTCCTGAATGCAGAGACGATACTATTTTAGTGAAATTGCTCATTTAGATTTTTTTCACTGTGTTTCTAGTAATACAGATACATACACTATATATATCTAGATATATCATCAATAGCTCCTTTCTTCCTGTATTCGCATATGAGGAACAATTAAGCTGCGGTTCACACTGTCTTGAGGAGTTGGAGATGCCTTCAGGATGTTGCAGTGTGTGAAGAGGAGCAGCACCTGTAGAGTCAGCATAAGCATGTTGGAGGAACTGGGTGGTGTTTGCTCTCCTTGGAGCCATTGTTGCACAGTGTAAGCTCTCAATATGTGGGTTAACTTACAGGAAGAACATTCAGGATATCACTTGTAATAACTGTATTTCACAGCAGGGTCAGAACTACCATAGAAAGGAAAGAAATAGTCTTAAGGAGCTTGAAAGTGCAGACCTAAATACTAGGTCAGCTACTGAGAAAAAGCAAGTCCAGCACCGCTTTTACCTCCTCGTCTTCTACATTTAAAAGACTCGTCCCCTTTCCTCTGGTATGAAATTCTCCTAAAATATGTATCTCTGACATAAAGCTTTTGAGTCAAAGGTAAAGTTTTGTGCTTCATAATACTTACAGGGTTGGCTGGAGCTTGGCATCTTTTTAAAACTAGAGCTTTGTTCATGCTTTTCCTATAGTCTGTACTCACTTTTTTCAGCTTAGCAGCTGAGTTTAAAATTCAGACATTCAGAGTTCCGTGGTCTAATTGACTGGAAATGAGAGTCAGTGCTGGGTTATTAATGGTCCCTGAGAGTTATAATGATATTTTTCTGTAGTGATAGCTGTGCAAATGAGAGAAAAATGAGATCTCAAATTTATAAAACAATGTTTAAAAGAGAGCTTTCAATTGCAAAAATGGTTAAAGCCCTGGAAAGGCCTTGATATACAGACTCCAGTTCTGACCATTAACAAATTCTTTGAGTTTTTGGATAGCTTGTTTGCGTTATCATTTACAGTTAGTGCAAGTCTAAGCATGTAGAAACCGGCATAAAAATAATCTCATACTTTACAGAAGAAAAACATTAATTTTTTCACCCTGTGGCAGTATTCCTTGTTCAGAATTTCTAATTTTTTTTTCTGTCTACCAGGCTAAATATGTTTCTGACAAAAGATACAGACTCTTCAAAACATTTAAATGAAAGCCTAGCATGGGCACTGTAGTTCACTGTTCACTTCATGTCCAGTTTCACACAGAAAAATAATCAGCTATTTTTCTCACTCCATACTGTGTTTTTCATCCTACTGAGTTATATAGCAGAGGTGTATGAAATAAATTTTCTTTTCTGCATTCATTATGGGGCCATTGGTGCCCATCAGCAGGAGGCAAACCATTAGTTATTGTCCTTTCTAATGAGAATCCTCAGTAACAGGGGAAAAAAATAGTAAATATTATTCTAATTTCTTCTTCAATTCAATTCTGTTTAGGTTCAAGGAACATATTCTGGATGTTGAAAATGACCAATGAGCATGAGAGAGTAAGGATGTTATCATTTGTCTTCACTGGAGGTTATTCTTAAAAATAATACAGCTTGCTCATGCAGCATTTCAAAGTCCACTCTGGAAAGTAACATAGCATTAGTTAGGTTAAATGTACTTTTGCAGGTAACAAGGCAGTGAAAGCTTGTACAAAAGAATTGAAATTATCATTATCAAGCACCTATCCCACAAGACTTCACTCAATATTCTATTACATTATTCAATTTACCCTTGACCTGATTTTGTTCCCCTGATTATAACAATCACACAGCATTTTTCAGAATGCTCAAGATGGCTTCTGTAATAAAACCAGCTAAGCCTAAAACCTCTCCCCATGCTCTTTACAATATAAGCCCATTTTAAATTGATTGACTAAAACAAAACGCCCTCCTCATTTCTCAAGGGATTTATCAGATGAACCTAGGTCACACTGTCATCTCCTGCATGGGCTCATGGGCTTCCAGGGGTTCTGAATTCAAGATGATGAGAAGTGATGAATCTTCGTCACACAAAAAGCCTCAGGGATATAAAATTTTATTAGGTGGCAGATGCAAAACACAATTAGTCTTCAATCCAACCATTTTATTCTTAGTGAAGGGGCTATCTGAGTCACGTTAATTGTCTCTGCTTGTCCAGAAATCTATGAAAAAAATCTATTTCTCATAGAAATGCCATTACCTTTTTTTTTTATTTTTTTTTTCACTTACATGTCTGGCTCTTGCTAAGGTCACAATTTAATACAGTAAGGACTAGATGAGATCAGATATTTCTTTACAAAGCCAGGACTGATGTACCTTTATTTAACTCATATTCATTTGAACTATTCCAGCTACTGACCTTTGAGGAAGAAGATGTCTACAATTACATTCAAATATAGTCTGATTTTATGTTTATTGGAATATGCATATGTAGCTCTGTTTTTGTTTACCTTCTACATCCTTTACACATTTTGAATACTTTTAGTGATTTACAATGTACTGACTATTTTGTAGCTGGAATATTGTGGATGTCAAAGTTTTGTTCTTACTATAGACCACATTAATTCATTATTTGGTATTATCATCCTATAATGTGCTTTATTTTTCAGTCACAGATTTTTAAATACATATCTATCTACATATGTCTGTGTGTGCATATATGAGTAAGTGTGTATTTAATTTATAAGAGTAAGTAAATTTTCTAACCATAAGCATTACAAACTTATCCTTGGACCCTTGCTCTTTTTCCTCCTTTAAACATCTTTTCATCAATATTACTGATACATTTCACAACAGTTATGAGCTTTCAGCACCTTTCAATCAACCCAGAACTAACCAAAAATCAAAAGCCCACAACCTTAATTAAAATTCTATTTCGTATAATTTAAGATACATTCATATTTTTCATATCTAAACCATTTATACATTTCCTGATTTTGAAACATTTTTGGAACTATATTAGTAAGAAATGTCTGACTCATTTTTAAAGAAATACTAATCATAATTTCTATCACAAACTGGAGCAAAAGTCCAGTCATAGACTTGCAACATCACTGAGATAACTCAGAGGTAGTGGAACAACTTGCACAAATTGAGTGCCATAACTCAGGAGTCTCAGGTCCCTCAGGATGCTCAGGCAAGGGAGTTGAGGAGGTAGGATGCCTTCCCTGAGAAGAAGCAGCTGGGCATGGTGGCCAAACGAAAAAAAAAAAAGGTGAGAATCTATGGATTAGAGTCAGACAAGCATCCAGTAAAACTCAAGATGAATATTTGGATGGAGAATGCTTTAAGCAATTTGGAGAAGTCCCTGTCACACAGCCCAGTCCTTTTGGAGGACTTTAGCCTCTCTGACATCTCCTGGAATGGTACTGTGTCTTGTAATCAAGAGGGCTTCAGTAAAAAGGCAGGTACGAAACTGTGATGCAGATACCGAAAGGACCATCTAGGGGTGATGTGCAATTTTAACTTCAATTCACTAATATGAGGGACAGGACATGATAAACAAAGACAGTCTTAGTTGTATTGACCATGAAATCTGGAGTTCAGCATCCTGAAGGGAGAGGGAGAAGATAGAAACAGATCACAGAGTTAACTTTGAATGAGCAGATTCTGGTTTAGTCAGAAATTGGCATGTGGAATCTCAAGGGAGCAGCTCTAAATAAAAAGGATCTCAGGCAAGTTGGCAAGTTTTAAGAACAGTATCCTCCAAATACAAGACAAGTCCATCCCAATACCCAGAAAATCAAGGGTTGGCTTGGCTAAATGGAAAATCCCTGGCACATCTCCAGTGGAAAAAGGCAGCATGAAGGAATGACAACCAGTAAAGGCCAAATCATTGTCTGAGCATGCATAGGTGGAGTCAGAAAATTTGGAGGGACATAAATGCCAAAGAAAGTCTCTTGTTATGTTAGTAATGAAAGGCAGAATGTCGTAAATACGGAACTTGTGCTGAACAGGGCAACTGAATTAGCAATATAAGATATAAATGTGTTTCAGCTCTTCTTTTTTGGCTCATTTTTTTGATGTCAAAGTGTGCCAAGAGTCTCTGTATAGTGGTAGGCCCTGATGAGGAGAGAATATAGATATGAGATGAGTCAAAGTTTGCTCGCAGAGGAACAACTCAACCCACGTAAGTCCGTGAGAGGCTATATGTTGCACCTGAGGTTGCTAAGGGAGATGGACAACGTCCTTGCAAGCCGTTCTCTATCAGTTTTGATGTCATGGAGACTAGAGAAGGTCCCTTACAACCAGAGAAAGGCAAATGTTGCAGATATCTTCAAAAGAACAACAAAAAGACAGTTAGGAATGACATGACCTCATTCAGTCTTCTGGGAAAATTGTGGAACAAGGAGTATTGAGCACATTTCTGGGGACATGAGTGAAAAGGAGAACAGTTTCCTGGGGATGGAGAACAGTAAGCATAGATTTAGTAAGAATAAATACTTTACTAAGAGTCAACTAACCTGAATGCCTTCTGTAAGAAAAAAAAAGATCATATATGTGGACAAGTGGAGAGCAGTAGAAGCCACTTAACTACTCCTATTTCCTCACTCATCCCTTTTCTCTGCCTCTTATTGATCTCCCTTCCTCTTATTGATCTAAGGTATGAACACACTGTGGCAGACTATCTACTGCTCCTTGCTTTGTACCCTGTTGATCATAGGAGGGCTTTACTATGTTTAGTATATATGTATTTGGGAATTGAAGATGATCTGTAGAGTGGCCTTGGTCCAATAGAGGATCATAGAATCATAGAATCATTATGTTTGGAAAAGACCTTCAAGATCACTGAGTTTAACTGTGAGCCCTTCTATATAATGTCTGTTAAAAATTGTGCTTAACTGCCTCATCTGCATGTTTGTTGAACACTGCCAGTGATGGTGACTCCACCACTTCCTTGGGCAGCTTGACTACTCTTTCCATTTAGAAATTCTTCCTAATGTTTAACCTGAACCTTCTCTGGTGCAATATGAGGCCATTTCCTATTGTTCTATCTGTAGTTTTTCTGAAGAGATCAATCCCTAGTAAACTACAACCTCCTTTAAGGTAGTTGTAGAGCAGTAAGGTCTCCTCTGAGCCTCCTCTTCTACAGACTAAACAGCTCAAATTCCCTCAGTCACCCCTTTTAAGATCTAAGTTACAGCCCCTTCATCGGCTTTGTTGCCCTTCTTTGGACATGAAAGAAGATCATGTCTTCTTGGAGGTCGACTCTTTGCAAGTCAGCACACAACCTAAGTCAACTGCAGATCAATCTGCTAAGGTATCCTTTTCTTTAGGTTTCAATTGGAAGCTCAGCAAGCCCGCCTGCTCGGTCAAAACCTACACTGGTCTGCATATCACTGCGGTCATGATCTTTAGGATGTAACTGAAATAAATAAAACAACAAATAAATCTCTGATGAAGGACTCAGAAAGAAAAAGAAAACACATGAGAGAACATTTTTGTAGAGTTTTGAAAATCTTCTGCTTATTCTCTCCTTAAAGTAATACAAACATAGTTACATAATTTCAATACACTTCTTCTGTGGGAAGTTCTCACAGTATGAGCAGGACTTCATGAAGCCGAGTTTCACTGGAACATTCAAGGAATTTAACTTTAGTCCTGGTGACTTTAGTCTTAGAATAATTATTCCTGTCTTATGCTTTAATTGAGTCACAAATGACTTGATGTTTCTGTTCAAAGTTTATCTGAATTTCCTTCTGTTCATTAGCTTTGTCAACATGCATTTAAGACCCTAAAGAAAGAGAGAGAAGCAAGCCAAGACTTGTTCACATACCATCAAAGGCCATATTCTGTCACTTCTTAAGCCTGTACTATCCAATAATAAATAGCAAAGACAGAATATTTCCTTCAAATGACTGGAAAATATATTATTATTTTATGATATTAGGGCTTGCAACAGGGGATATATTTTATATGCAGCAAGAAAAAATTATAAAACACTAGTTCCCAACTGACCAGCCAACCACTGAATTAGGGTAAAGCGTCAAAGACTATCTGGTCTTTCCGATATTTCCTCTTGATGTCTTCACTTTTTTTTACATGAAGTTAAGCTCATATCACAAAAGATTCCCTAAAAGTTCTGAATTACCAACAGTTTAACTAGTGTTTTGCAATCCTTTGTTGTTAGGATTCAGAAAAGTTGTAAAGTTATGTAGCTGAATCTGATAATATTTTCTTTTATATAAGAATTTACTTTTTTTCTATTTCTAAAATTGAGATAGAAGAAACAGTATATATTTATTATATATAAATTATATTTTTATCATAATTTTAAGTCCTATGTAAATTCAATAATGAAGATTTGTTTGTAAAAATACTACTCTGCAAAATAAATTATTTTGCTTATTATGTTTTCAAAAAGGAAAAGTGGTAACATATTTGAAGTTGGATTTAACTGTATAATTTCAGGAATCATGTTTTTCAAATCATTTTGGTCTGATTTTGTTGTTAAATACAACCACACTATTGACATATTCTGCATCTCTAAGGCATTTGTAATATAATCAATATGTATTAGTAGAAGCAAAGACACTGTTGTGTGAATTTCAGTGGGTATTTAAATTAATCAAAATTCATATTTTTAAAAAAGTAAGAAGTCAAACAAAATCTAAAAATCGTAATAAATTTCAGCAGGCATTGTTTATGATAGGAAGTTGCAGAAAGACTTATCTATCTATACATAATGGAAGAAGGCATGCAGATTACGTGAACTGGAGTGTCAGTGATCTATATCACTACCACAGAGAAGAGGAATGTTAGGTTTTACTGTATGATAAGTATTAAAGGAATGGATTATTGGAGACACAGAGAAATTACATTACACTATATCTATCTGATGTGCCATACTTTTAGCTAAATCTAATCCCATGAATACCATATATTGCAAAAGTAATAATATAGTGCCATAAAGAACTGTGCTAGAGATATGACACCAATATTAATTTTGAATGACCTTACTACTCAAGATTGGTTTCTTAATTTTGTGTCAGCCAATTTGATATCTTTTCTGGCAGCACCAAAATTCTTCTCTATAGGTAAATGTTCTCCAGTATAGTAATCTCCCATATAGCCATTAAAACAATAAATAATGTGCAGAGATTCACAGAACTTTGCTGTAAGCAGTTACAGATAGAGTAATAACTCATACCAATCACCTTGTTCATTTTCAATGAATTTCCGCAGCATCTGTTTTTGTGTCTGATCAGATCATTCCATGAGGCCATGTGTCCATAGATGATAAGGAGCGGTTTGCGAACAGGAAAGCCTCAATAGACTATATATTTGTTTATTAAATATATGCCTTATCTTTTAAGATTTCTGCAGGTTTAAGTGGGTGGGTTTTTTTTTTTTAAAAAAAAAAGTGCTAAGAATTTGATACTTACATCACAATCACCATGTAATGTACACAATATATTCACCAGGAGGCTGAGCAGTGTTCTTAAGACTCACTCTAAAGCTTATGTTGGAAAAAACAAATGAGGCAACCTGTTCAGTAGGTGTTTGATTTTATACAGTAGAGCAATATTTGTATTCCTGAATTACACTCAAAACAATTTTAAAGCACTTTGTTCCAAAGAATAAAGGAAATAAAAGATTGCAAAATGAAAGAAATAAAATAAGGGAGACGAAATGACTATAATGTGGTTCTTGGGGTTATTTGGTCTTTCTGACCCAAATAATAAACTAGCAACATTAATCTGGTTTTAGATATATTGGTGAGGAAATTAGAAACAGAGAGTGAGATTCAGGACCCACTGAACATGTGGGAAGGTGATCAGACTCCGATTCAAAGTGACCAAGGGATATTCTTTTATCAGATCAACTAGAGGACAGACAAGAAAATGTCTTGGTGTTTAAGGCAAGCTAATGGCTAGAAGCCTTTCTTTCTCAGTAATACAAATTCTCAGATCAGTTGAGCAACTTTAAGAAGTTGCAAGGAGTTTATCATCCAAGTAAATGCTTCAAAGACAAGTTATTTGCCCCAGCTGTTCCTGTAATTTTGACATAACATCTTCAAAAGGCCCTTTTCTAAAACTCACAGGAAAGCCTTGGCCTAGAGCAAAATCTAGTGAAGGCATTTTGCCCAGGTGCATGTTAGAGTATTATTCAATCCCAGTATATTATGGCTGAAGGATATGTTAATGAAGCTCTCCTATGTTACTGGAGATGACACAGGAGAGGCCAGAAGACTTTCAAATTATAAGCAAGAATATTCTTTCTCTTATTGAATTCCTGCTCTTTCCTGATCACTTATTTTCAGCTTTTAAGTCACTATTTAAAATTCAGACTAATTTTGCCTTCCACTTAACTTGTATCTTTTTATTAGAATATTGGATTATATCTTTGTATTTGCCAATTATATTGTTAAAAACAAATATTGGTACCTTCCCAGCATTTGAGCACAAAATATCAGGGAAGGACAAAATTTATGCTTCCTTTCTTCTTTTTGTTCTTGACATCAAACCTTACATGATGTGCATTTTTATCTTTATGTATTCATTAGTATGTATACAGTACTATAAAAAGGGCTTAACTTTTTCAAACTCACTTTTTTTCTTATGAAGTGCTTTCTAATACTGTTTTCTAATACTTAGTTTCTTAAGATTGAATCATGTCTTCTAGGCCCATATCTTTGCAATAAAGTGTGCTTGGCCAGTTGGTCCTCAGCCGTAACTTGATCTATGTTCCCAGCTAATATCTTCTTAAATACTTTGATAAATCTGGAATAAACTACCAGAGAGTTCATCTTATCAAATAAAATAATAATAATAAAAAATATACTAATACTAGGAGAGTCTTTCCTTTTTTTTAATTAGAATTGTATATGTGTTTTTCTGAATTATTTTGGCTTCATTGTTTCTTCATCTTCTCATTGCAAAGAGTGTATCTGAAGCTTGAAGACCTATATTTTACTTTCAGAGTAGAGAAATATGTAAGAAAATTTTGAAGAGACATGTTTCTCACCTTTTGTTGCATAAACACAGGACATGTCAACAACATCAGGAAGGTTAGAGATGAAAACGCCTTTACTAAATTAACCTTTCTAGATTCTACATTGTCTCCCCAAAGGAGGTTTAATAAACATAGAATCATAGAATGCCTAAAGTTGGAAGGGATTTCCAGAGGTCATCTAGTCCAACCCCTTTGCACATGCAGGATACATTATGTACCTATATTATGTGAATAATTCTACAGTACATTATTTTGGAACTCTTTTATCATAAATTTGATTTTGATTCCTTGACCTTGGCATTCCTTGACCTTGGAATACTTAGGATTTGCATTCCCAAATGCATCAATTTTTCTCCTATCTTCCTTCTTATTGTACTGTCCAGTTTTATATTTCTTTCAGGCAAATTATGAAAAGTACTGTGGACATGTAATATTGGTCCAACTATTTTGATTTAGAAAAAGACTGGGAAAGCAGAAGTTTTTATTTACTCAGAAGTCTTCTGAGTGATTCAAAAAAAAAAGTCAACAGTGAAGTGTAACTTAATTATTATTCCCTAAAATGATTATAGACCAGACAGTTTTTCAAGGTACCATAAGATTGGTTTCATTTCTTATGTCAGTGCTAATGATAGCCTTTGGTTAATGAAAGAACTCTTTCAGAAAAGAACAAAACATTTCCTACAATAATTTTATTGGGTAATCTATTTGAAGAAAATAAATAAAAATCTACAGTTAGATCAATACTTAAATATACATGAAGACTATGAAATATGTGATAAAAGATAAACAGGATTATTAGGAATAAACTCTCATTCCATATTTACTTTTACTTTTGCCCAAAAACATCTTCACCATGAGAAAACAACGGATAAAAAAACAAATAAAACCTCTTTAAAGTGAATTTTAGAAGAAAAGTTAATTTATTCTTTATGTATGTTTACTAAGGTTTGAAAAACTGAGATTATATATATATATATATATATAAATTTTAAAGTTAAAAAAATCAAGGCAAAAGTCACTGGTTTCACATTACTCATGACAAGTTAGTCCTTTTCTTTTTTACCTCCTTTCTCTCTCACTTTTTGATAATAACAGGCACTTGTACAAAAGAACACTTTCCTTTGGGCATAGATAGATGTTCTTTTGGTTGATCTCAAGAGTGACATCTCACAGTTCTTAAAATGTATTTCCTTAGGACTTCCTTCTCTTAGGTTTTTTTTTAAGACATTACCCTCATAAGACATTTTTTGCTGTTGTTGATGTACAAATCTCTTTTATGTCTGCAGGAGGGTAGAAGAAGGTGCTCAGAGAATTTTGTTCTTGTTGTTCCAAAACCTGCAATTCTCACTGACTAGCTGAAATTTTCAGCTACTTATCACTTAGAAATCACTTACCTTTGATGAGGTATATTTACCGGCTGTACCAACGAGGGAAAACAAAGCTTTCATTTTCTGCTACTTTTAATAGCTACTCTAGCAGTTTTTGTTCTTGTAAAGATATAGCTTTTTTTCGTATCTTTGTCTCCTGTGTATCTGATCTCTGCTGACATGTTTGGAAGCTCACTAGCTTCTTCACAAATGCACAGAATAACATGAACTGTTATTTACTGAAATTCAAGCCAGGATTTCTGATATTCCTCTTAAAAAAGATCACTTACTAAAAATCTGTTCTATAATGATGTAGTTAAAGTGTATTATTTGAAGTTATCCCTTATTTTAAAATTCAGTTCTACATTTCCTAAAAGTAGATGTAACAAACTAATTCTCAAGGTTTCTTTTTTGCAAAGCAGTATTGTAGGCGTATGCATTTGTAAAAATAAAATAGTTGCTAGAACTACATGGTCCATACAGTTATCTTTCATTATTTCTACATGAATGTATTCCTAAATAGGTAAATGACTCCTACAGTAAATACAAATCTATCTTTTGCCTCATATATATTTGACTGAAACCCTGGACCAGAATGGATCTTGTTATTCCTCCTACTCAGTCTTCTCCAAAAATGATTAGCAGTTAGAGTCCACCATATAGTGCCCTCAGCTGTAGTTATAATACTATATTCTTGTATATATTATTCTTCAAAATATGGTGGTTTGGATTTTTGGACTATTTTCTTGTAGTACAGAAACCAGAATTAAATACACCCATCAAAATCTCTTGTCTTTTCATATAACTGACAAAATTCTAGTATTACAAAGAGAAAAATATATTTCATACGCAAAAGGAGGTAAGAAATTCTATACAAGCTGGTTGAATGAGGAATTAGCTGAAAATTTTTGCACAGATCAAAAAAAATATATTCAGAATGAGAAATATTTGCAAAAGGCACATTCAACTCAAATATTCTCAAATATGAGGCAAAAGGGGAGTGAGTGGGAAGGATGTAAGTAAAATGACCTCTGATCAAAATAACTATGGACACTACAAACTATATTGTTTTTGCAAACTCTTGTAAATGCTCTGGGCAAGCCCATCCTCCGGCTAAGGCTGGAGTAGCTAAGTGTGTGTCATACCTAGTAGATGTTAGTCTAACCTATTTTTCAAATATTTTTTCTTATAAATATTAAAACATACCTTCATAATTTATTCTGTCACAAAATTGCTCTCCTGAAAAATTCTCTTGACTTCTAAAGCATAAACCTCATGTTAATTACTTTTCTTCTCGATCACTAGACATAGATGACCAAACATCATCTTTTTCAAAAGCAAATTGAAGACTTGTCATTTCTTAAAAGTTTCTTTTCCACAGAATAAAAGCTCCCTAGCTCTTTCAACTTTATATATATGTACATATATATATATATATAATATATCTTCTGTTCAATTCTTCCCAGAACTGCCAGCAATACAGAAAGAAATCATAGGGTACAGTCCATTAACATGTCACTCCATGGCTGGTGTCATCGCCATAATTTTGGCTTCTGCGAATGGGAAGCCTTATGGGGCACCAGGAATTATGGCACCCAATGGGGCCCACCTTTCTCAAAGGGGAAGGGGGCACTGGGTCAGGAGCTAGCTGGGCTCATCACTAGGGCTTTAAACTAGACTCGAGGCGGGAGGGGGTATCCGTGGGGTGGCAGATGAGATGGTGGCTGATGGCCCATCACACCATCCACGACACTCTAGTACTGTGGCCTGTGAAGGGTCCACTAGGACTAAAGAAACCAAAGGACAAAATATGAGAATTTCTGAAAGCCCACACATCCTGACTGCAGCTGTCCTGACAAGGAGGAGAGGCACATTGGGAGCCCCACTCAAATGCCTCTACCTAAACGCATGCAACATGGAGAATAAACAAGAGGAATTGGAGTTGTATGTGCGGTTAAAAGGCCATGATCTCATTGCAATTACTGAGACATGGTGGGACAGCTCCCATGACTGGAATGTGGCCATGGAGGGCTATAGGCTTTTCAGGAGGGACAGGGCAGGAAGGCGAGGTGGCGGAGTTGCTCTTTATGTGAGAGAGCAACTGGAATGCAT
>JAUBOD010000176.1:158616-180586 GCA_032353885.1 Nothura maculosa
AGGTAGACGACATCCACGGCTCTCCCTTCATCCAGCCAGGCAGTCATCCCTTCATAGAAGGCTATGAGTTTCGTCAGACATGACTTCCCCTTGGTGAATCCATCCTGACTGCTCCTCAATACCTTCTTCTCCTTCATATGACTGGAGATTCTCTTTAGGATGAGCTGCTCCATCACTTTCCAGGGACGGAGGTGAGGCTGACTGGCCTGTAATTGCCCGGCTCCTCCCTCTTGCCCTTTTTGAAGAGTGGAACATTGCAGATAATTTCTTGATTCAGGTGGTTGATGAGTCAATAAGGGGAGGGGCACTGCTAGACCTGATACTAACAAACAGTGGTCTAGTGGGAAATATGAGGGTTAGGGGCAGTCTGGGCTGCAGTGCCCACGAGATGTTGGAATTCACAATACTGCGTGGAGGAAGCTGGGTAAGAAGTAGGATAGCTACCCTGGACTTTAAGAGAGCCAACTTTGACCTCTCCAGGTTGCTCCTTGGAGCACTCCCCTGGGTCAGGGTCCTAGAAGGAAAGGGAGCTCAGAAGAGCTGGATAATATTCAAGCACCACTTCCTCCAAGCTCATGATCGGTGTATTCCCACAAAAAAAGAAGTCGAGTAAGTGGGGCAGGAGATGTGTATGGATTGGCAAGGATCTCCAGGGCAAAGTTAATGAGAAAAAAAGAGTGTACAGCTTATGGAAGAAGGGACAGGCCATGTGGGAAAAATACAGGTACATCGCCAGAGAATGCAGATGCAAAATGAGGAAGACCAACGCCTGGGCTGAATTAGAGTTGTTGAGGAATGTCAGGGACAACAGGAAGCGTTTCTATAAGTACGTTAACAGCAAGAGGAAGACAGGAGAAAATGTTAGTGCACTGCTGAATGGAGAGGGGGCATTGGTGACAGAGGCTGCCGATAAGGCAGAGTTGTTAAATGTCTTCTTTGCCTCTGTCTTCACTGCCTTAGCAGAAGCAAAGATTCTGTGGTTCTGTGATATATACACATACATATATATAAATATACACACACACACACACATATATATATATATATATATATATATATATATAAAGTGCATTTAAAACCACTTATGCTTTTACTTTGACTACTCTCTTTTCTCTAAGAAAGCTAGGTGACCTATATTGTGCAAAATATTCCAGAAGAGAGATCAATACCGTCAAGAAAAATCACAGAATCACACAAGGGTTGAGACTGGAAGAGATAACGCAGGAGAAAATTCTCGGGGCCGTTTAATCCAATCGGTTGCTCAACAAAGGTCACTCAGAGCGTGCTATCTATTACTGTGTCCAGATATCTTTTGATGATCTCAAAAGAAGAATCCACATCCTCTCTTTCCAGTGCTCTTTTACCTTCTCAGTCAGGAAGTTTTTCCTCAAGTTCAGCCTTGATAAAATCCCACCTCAGCCTTCTACTCTCCAGTCTGAACAGGCCCAGTTCTCTCAGCCATTTCTCTTAAGAGCCTAGCTCTAGCTCCCTGATCATCTTAATAGTTCTACACTAGACTTATGTCAGTAGCTGCATGTTTCTCCTGTAGTGGGAGACTGAGTACAGATTTCCAGATGTACCTTCCCCAGGACAGAGAAGAGTGGTAGGATCAGCTCTCTCAAACCTGCTGCCAAAATTCTTCTTTATGCACCCCAAGAGACCATTGGCCTTTTTGGTCACATTGCTGCCATATGTTCAACTTGAAACTCATCAGGATCCCCCAGGTCTTTCTCTGCAGAGCTGTTCTCCAGCAGGTCAACTCCCAGCCTCTCCTGGTGCATGGGATTATTTCTCCCTGGCTGAAGGATCCTGCACTTGTCTTTTTTGAACTTCAGGAAGTTTCTCTGCTCATTTTCCCCGTCTGTCCAGGTCACACTGACTGGCAGCGCGTGAGGTGAACAATTACCTCTTATGTCTTAACATTTCTGATAATACAACTAGAATGACAACAGCTTGTCTTGTAGTGTCATCACACTGTCAATCCATACGTAATCTGTTCGAGAGCATGGACAGATCTATGTTCTTTTCTGCAGTATCATTTTCTATGAAGTTATTTTCAATTTTGCCACTCTTTTTCATCTCACTTTTTTTTCTTCTCCTTCATCCATTTATCAAGATAATTTGCTTAAAATGGTATTTTTTTGCCATAAAGAGCCTGCAACCTCTCACTCCTGAGTATCATCCACAGATATTGGCATTATTCTATGTGCAAGATAGAAAACTGAAAGATGATTGATCAAAAATTGAAAGCACAAAAAATAGTATCATTCATAAAATGATAATAGTAATAATTCATATATAACTACATGACAAAATTATATTATATTTATAATTATATAACAATTACCACTACTAAATGAAAAAAGAGCCAGATTATGAAATAAAGTATCTATCTTTAGAGTTTTTAACAAGCAGTGAGCCAAGTAGTAATACTATTCTTTAAGCCATAATTGCTTGGTTTGTGTATAAAAGATGTGATGTGTTCAAAAACTTAACGGAGTCAAGTAATGCCACTTCTAATGGGTGTTCCTTATTCAGAAAGCACTGCACTCTGTAGAAAAAGAAATTAAATTGGTTTGACACCATTTATTCTTGACAAATTAACAGTGACCGTACTTTAGCACCTGATTATCCTCCAAGAACTTACAAATTGATTGTTCAATAATTTGTTCCAGTAGCTTTTTGGTACTGTATTTAGACTGAGCAGTCTATATAGCTCCCTAGGTACTTCTTATTCTCTCTTTAATGACAGGTATTACATTTGACCTTCCCTACTCCTCTGAGAAATCATTGGTCATCCACAGCTTTCTGGACATCATTGTTAATGGTTCATAGATTGCTTCAGCTAGTCAAAGGTAAATTTCCTAAAATTCTAAAATTAGAATGTATCTAACTCTAAAAAACATTTAACTTAAACCTTCATTACTCTTATGTGTGTTCCCACCCTCTTGAAATTAATTGTTACGCATATAGTCACAATTAAACTTTGTGAATTCTGTAGCCAAAAGGGAAAAGACTCTTAGTCTTCAGCATCAAAATGTGTTTGTTCAGCATTCCAGTTCTTAAATGGAGCTATATATTTCTTTCCAGTTTAACTTATTAACAGACTTCAAAATAAAAGTATCACCTTCTCCTCACTACCTGTGAACTGAAATTAACACTGAACTGAACATTTAAAAACTGAAAATCAAGCCAGTGAGAAGCAGTCAATATATATCTTGCTTATTAGCAAAATATCTACAGCAATACTTTGAACGTAATGTATTTTTTTCTATTTAAATTTATTTAAATATTTACAAATATTTATTCAAAATTCATTTTTTCAAAATTTTCATGAAGTAAGTATCTTTGCACTTCGTATAACCCCCATGTATCGGGATTTAATTTATAAGAAAAAGAATAGATAAATATTTAGTTATATTCTAGAATAATGCTGTTCTTTCCCTAACAGGAAAAATGGGATTCAGTTGCCACTTGGCAACTGGCAGAAACATTCAGTTAATATTATTTTGACAAAATAATTTTAATAAGTCAAAGTTTTGGTTTTGGTTTTATGTTATCTTTCTGGCTCAAGTGTTCCAATAAAACATTTGATACTTGTATTTCATATTAGGAAGAAATATTTAATTTTAGGTATTCACTGTTCAAATCTGTGAAGCAAAGTTAGGAGTTCTCTGTGTGTACAGCTCTAACCATCATCTTGGCTTGCTTGGAGAGCATTCATTTTAGAAAGATTAGAGACATTTTCTTACTATGGGAAATTCTGTCTGTTGAACTATGGCCTGTGTCTCAGAGATCTCTTTATAATGCATAAGAACAACTTTATTGAGCTACTAACTTATGAACAGCGATGAATATTTTTGCATAACTGCAGAGCAAACACATTAGTTAATTACTCATAGATAGATTTATCATACTCCCATTTAATCCCTCCCCATAGCAGGAGGACCCATGAAACTTGTGCATTGCTTAAGAACAATACCTGAGGCTTAAAAGGAAATGAACTGTTTTGAAGAGATGGTCTACAATACTCTGATAATTTTATCCATTTAATATTCATGACCTAAATTTGATATAAATCAAACAGTATTGGACAGAAGGCATTGCTGAAAATGGCTTTGAATATAATAATATTTAAGAAAGAAAATTACCACATCAAGAACTCTTACCACTTCTGGGAAAGTTTGTATTATTCTCTCATATTATTTCCTTTTTTTTCATAACATCTTTGAGTTTCCTCATACACAGTGCAGTATAAAACTATTGAAAATGTGAAAGCAATAATTTTACGGCTAAATAAATTCTTGTAGTAAATATTCTTTGGTATGGGAAAAAAAGTCTACTTTGGGGAAAGATACTTTTTCATAATAACCAGTCAGATATCCAGAGACTTAGTCCTCTCATGATTTTTTACCAGAAGTTTTCAATCAAGGAAATGTTTGATGACATTAGAAGAACAGTTTTATTCTATTGTAACCTATTTGCAACAAATTCAAGATTTGGGATAATTTTATCTTAAAAGCAGCTGGAAACTATTGTGTATTTCTTCACGGTAATTATAAAACTTAGGAAAAGGGAAAATTGTTAAATAAATTTTATAGTATGTTTGTTTTCCAGAGGTAAATCTGAACATATTTATTACATTTTTTTTTTGTGAAACTAATTTTGCACAAATGATAATACCACAGACCTGATGAAACTTTCAGTTAGAAACACTGTGGTAATTTTTAGTCTGGTGCATTGATTCCTTTCTTAAAAGCCTTATGGTTGTGTTTAGAAAAGAAGTTTTCTTTCTGTTTTTTGAATTTCCTAAGAGTTAAACATCTGGACGGAAGCCTTTAATAATAAAGTCTTCAAAATCCTCTCTTGAGAAATTTGATGAAATGTCTTTCATTTAATTGCCACTCTATTGCTAGCGATTCACACTGAAACTAAGCTCTATTCAGTTCTTGTGCGAAATTCTACCCAAGGGTTATGGAGCTGTAAGTACTGATTCTTTATTTGCACACAGTTCTCTTCACCTTTCCTTTTCTCTTATAGGCTTTTATCTAGGGGAAAACTTGTAACTTTTTTTCTTCCTTTTCCTTTTTTAGCCCTACTTAGCTTTGAAAAAGAGTTGGATAGAGTTGGATAATATTGAAGACATTATAGTGTGGAGACTGTAGAATACTATGTAAGAGCATTAAGTTAAATGTTTAACTTTTCAGTACATTGTGCCATTAGTATGATTATGAAAGTATCACTATCTTCCTTCACTCCCCCTAGTGTTTTAAACTCATTAAAACTTGTGGAGAAATAGTTTGTTTAGCAAGCCATTTTTTGGTAGCGACACTAAAAGTGAACTCTTGATTCATGATGAATCAAGAAAGAAGTATACTATGCAGTGCAAATTCCACTGATACCTCCCTACAAAGTCCCTTGAAACTGGGGATTTGCTGAAAGTACCCTCACTGTTCTCTAGAGTATATTCATCACTGCCATGTGAGGTATATTTCTCAGATAATCTCAGATAATTCTCAGATAACCAGAGAGCTGCAACACACATGACAGTGTTTTTGTATGACAAGCCCAGAAACTCTCTTGAAAAGAGATGTACAATCCCTCCAACTAACTGTGGAATCCATTCTTTCAGATTATTTTACTGTTAAAAAACAAGGAATTACATTTGTCTAATTTACCGCATGAAATTAAACCAGACAAATATATAAACAAAGCAGAATTTTAATCATTATTACAATTGTGCATAACATTTAACTACACTGATTGCTACAGAGTAATCAGGTCAGGAATTCAAAATTGTAATATATATCTAGACAGTATCTAAAGGGATTCAAGCAATTCAAAATGTAAATATTCAAACTGGAATTCAGTCAGATTGGACTTTAGCCAGCTTGCTGTTTCCAAGTATCATGCTTAAGCTATTGCCAAAGCACGTCATTTCTAAATCAAATAAAGAAATTATTGAAGAATTCATAAATATGGTTAAGGGCTACGGCAAAACAGATTCTGTTCATATTATCTTTGTCTTAATACCCTCCTATCCTATTTCTACTGAAAAATCATACACAGCCAAACACTGAGCCCCTGTCCCATCTCTATGATGAACTTGCAATCCAGTGATGAGGTCAACAGTATATACTCTGGGGAAACACATATTTGGAATTCCACCTGGTATTCAAGCTCTGTGTATATGATTTTCTAATATGGCATAAAATTTTCATCCTCTACCCCAACTTCACTTCTCCCAGAAGTGATCTACTCACAGTGGTCAGCCACAAATGCATTGTGGTAGGTCCATCTTATTTTATTTTTATTCAGCCTTTGTTAAAAGGTTTTTTTTTTTGCTTAAAATTACCATGGGGAGGGAAGGGACAAGGAATAAGAGAAGATAGATGGCATAATTTATAGAAGCTGAGACATGATACATATATCTTTCAGTTTTGCAGCAAACACAATGTCAAAATTCTTGCTTGAAATGTGTACTGAAATATAAGAACAGTGGAGTACCAGGGAGGGCAAAGAGAGTCAGAGAAGTGCAATGCAATAAATTGTTGTTTGCTGATCCAATAGAAGTACATGGGAGTTATTACGCTTTGGCAGCTATTTTATTTTTCCTTCTGGAGTTTTAGACTTGTCTTGTACATTAAGATGGGTTTCATCTGGTTAAAACTTGCACCACATTTAACTTCCTTCAAAAGTACAAACACTTTAAAAAAAAGGAAGCAAAGCAAAAAAGACCCACAACATAGTGAAATAATGTAGGGGGGTGGAAAAGGGGCAGTAATTTTGCCCAGATAGTGTTGTCATACTTTGTAAAGCCTTTAATGCTGGAATTTATTTATTAATGATGCATGGGTTATTACCCACCATCTGTCTTGTGTTAGCAGTGGGCTGTTTCAGATTATGGTAATGTGTTTCTGATTTGAGTTGTGTTGAAAGCCAGAACAAGGCATCTCATGTGCAGTCCTCTTTGAGGCCTGCTGTTTTCAATTCCTCTTCACAGAATGGGCTTTTATTTGATTTGTTATGGGGATTTTTTCTTCTGTTGCCAAAACAGCTGCAAGCCTGGAAGGGAATGAGACACAGGGCCACATCAAACTTGTTAGCTCGTAAAAGAAACAGAATGTTCCAGGCACAAAAAGGGAGGCTAAAGGCAGAGAGAGGAGAGGAGGAGGGTAAGAGGAGGGAGAATAAGGGGAGACAGAGAGAAAGACAGTAAGTGAAAGGAAAAAGAGCTCTCATGGAGTAGCTACTTGGTTTTCCTATCAAGGGGACACATTGAAAAATGCTTTCTAGCTTAAAAATGTTTAAAATGTTTTCTAGTTTAAGTTTTCTTTCTTTTTTTTTTCTCTTTTTGAAAGATTTCCACTGTTGTGTAAAACAGGAAATACGAAAGCAGGAAATATTTGCTGCCACCAGAAGGGGAAAAATCTAAAGCCAAAAATCAGGTCTACTCATGTTTCCAATGCTGTATGCAGTCTGAAACATGTTCATGACAGAGAGAAGGGAGTAAAAGGATAAAGAAAAGAACAGCACCTCCCTTGCTGACAGTATTCATATTTAGGCCTTCACTATCTGTCTGTCAGATTGTTAAACTGTATTTCCAAAGCTACAAAAACTAGCAGAAAAGCTGATTCTTCTGGGCTTGGACTCGACATCTTTCTACTCCAGCTGCAATTTTGGTAGGCTTTTTACCTAGGAATTGTTTTGGAAAAGCTCATCACTACTGCTACATTTAAGATCAGCACAACTGAATATTTCATAGATAAATTTTTTTTTTATGTTAAAATACCAGTGAAATAAACCATCTCATTTTCAGTTTATGAAATATATTTGTCTCACATGGTAACATTCATGGAAGAACTCACCAATAACTTGCGGAAAGGAATGTACTTTAGTCATGGAGAAGCACTGGCTCAGCTCTTGCATTTTCCACCATCAAATTCAGTCTCTAAAGTGAGTTTTCATTATAACCAGCCATACACACATTTGCTAGACGTCATTTTAATTTCTTTCAGGGAACTTGTAATGAAAAAATATTTTTGAAATTTTTTGTTGTTTAAAAGCTGAAACATGAATTGGTGTTTTCAGTCCCTTACCCTCTTATTTTTCTAGTATGTAGTAAGAATAAAGTGTTTGTCATGTGGCTGTTTATACAAATAATTTCAGATCTTGTTATTATTTTGGGATGTATGTTGAAACTGTAGTAGCCACAATATGACTTAATGCCAGTACTTTCTGAAGTGTGATCAGTTTCAAATACATTAATTTCTGATATATACCATAAATTTGAGACCACCGCTGCTCCATTTTGTTTGAAAAAGTCCATTTTGTTTGAAAAAGTCAAACTGAATTACTTGGGGAGAGTTAGCACTTTCCTTGATAAAGGATATTTGCTATCCCTTTAAGAAGTTGCTATCAAAATCTCCAGAAGAATCCCTAGAATGAAGCTATCTTGCAATTTAGCATCTGAGATTCTCTTTTGGCAAGTAGTTCCAAAACTTCCTTAATCTGTACACCAGCAAAAGCCTAAGAAATGACATGATATAGTGTATCTTATAGCTGATTTTGTACTGATTTCTCCTCTGTGGGACTTCTGAGTGAAATATTATTCCTTAAAATCTCCTTTTATATTGAGTGACTACATGTTAGGACTGTTTTGTATAGAGCAGCATTTAGGGACATCTGACAAGCTCCTGCTAACAGCCTTTGCATCTGAACACCTGCCAGCATGCCATCTTAAGCAGAATCTCTAATTGCCAAATGCAAACATAATGGTGTCATGAAGAATGAGATTTCTAACTTCAACTGTTTAGGAATAGGTTAATCTATTTTATCACTTTTATCTTTATCAGACGATAAAGAAGATTATGAATATAAGGTAATCATTACTGTCAAATTTGAATGAATGTCTTTCATATGGAAAACACAAAAAGGCAAAAAAGGATCTTTAAGGGATACAAAAATATGAAAAATGCATCTGTCTTTTGGATGACTTTTGGACTTTTGGAAATTATTTAAAACATTCCATCTCTTTTTTGTTCAAAGCAAGCTGCAAAATAAGAGCATGGACAATTATGACACATAAAAATAAATAAATCTAATAGATTAAAATTGAAATTCACAGAACTGTGCAAGTTACTATCTATCTCCTTTATACTAAAATATACCTAAAATATATATATTTCATCAAAAGACATCGGTATTTTGATAACAGCTTATCCGTAGAAGAAGAGGACCAAATCCAATTTCTGTCACGCAGTTTAAGTAAATATGAAAAAGAAATTTAGTGATTTCACATGTTCCCTCACATTTTCTTGCTGTTTATGAGGAAAAGTTACTAAAGCCTTTTTCCACATTTACACTTAAATATATAAAATGGCTAATTTAATCAGCAGACCTTAAGATATGTGAGTTCTAGTGACAGATAAAAATTAGTATCTGTGAGGAATTAAAGAAGATTAGATAAATTTAAGGAAATGGCCATTTTGTCCAAACATTGTTAAACACAAGCTTTCACCTGTTATTAATTTTCTTCATAGTATCAAAGGCTTTTGTTTGTTTGAACATAGGGAAAAGCAGCTATTTCAAGTTGTTTACATAGTGCAAACAAGGGTACAAAGAGGGAAGAATATGCATGCTAATTATATAAGGCCCTCAATAAAATAAAAATCTGATGTTGCCTCTACAATCCTGTTCTCCACATCATAAGCTTATATTCATTTGGAAGAGGAATGAGTTGTGCACTTAGTGATTTGATTCTCAAAACAGTTCTCTGTCTTCATTAGTGTAATTTTCATTTTCATCTTCAAAGATGCATTTATTTCTTTATGACATTTTATATGAGCTTGAAAGCCAATCAAACATGATGGTCATTGTCTGAACAATATTCCAGGTTGACTAGTCCTCAGTAGCTTAGTCATGTGTCTAGCAAATTCTGTACAAGTTAAGATCAAAAAGGCACCCAACTGAAAACTCTAGCCCAAAGACCAGCCCAGATGAGTTATTTTGGAGAATGGTATGGGCATAAGGCAGGGATGCCACAATTACTTCCTTTGTTTTATTTTCCATTGAGCTACACTATAGGTCTTTCTAAACCAATGGTTACATTCAGATCTTTGGATTAACAGCCTTCATTGGACTTCCATGGTATGTCTAATCACTGTTTGAACTCATTTGTACTTTTGGCCTCCAGAATGCCTTGTGTTATGGAGTTTAGTGATTTAGTGATATGATCCATAGAAATAATACTTGCTCTTTAAACCTAGTGCCTGGTAATATTTTCAATTTTTCTCCTGCTTCTTACTTCACAAAAAAATAAGAGATCATCATTTCCTATTTAACTTAATGATGATATTCGTATGTCTTCTCTACATTTCAAGCTAAAAATCCATTCTTTCAGTCTTAGATCTAATAAATCAAAATCTTCATACAGTGGACCTGCTGGACTACATAACACACTATAGGTTAATAAAGTGCTATATACCTGTGACTGAATGGTACTTCTAAGACAGCAGAACTAAAAGAAATTATCCAGAAGCTATACACCTGGAAAGTCTGCCATACATCAAAATTAAAGTAGACTAATATTTCTGTAAGCAAAATGGCAAAAAAAAAAACATTACACTATATGAAATATTGCGGTAAATAACAGTAAAATTATCTGCTCTCTAAAAGGAATAAGAGGAAGAACAAGATCCTTTTATTCTTCAGTCATTCCAGTAGACGTACTTCAATTTCAGCAGGCCATAAGCACATCCTCCTTTTTAGTATCCCATTTTCTTCAGTCACATAAGCAAAAGGTACTCAAAATAATACATATTTAATTTTAAATATACACCCAATAATGCATGATATTTCAAATGTTTCCTACCAAAGCTCATGAACATAAACATGCTCCCACCGTTATTTCTAGTCATTGTTGCAATAACAAGGAGATATATGATGGAAAGAATTAAGAGAGTTGACTGTAGTAGGCAAATGGAGGAGAGAAAAAGAGGTATGCCTCTGTAAAGCCTATCATAAATATTTTCTATTCAGAAAAAAAAATCAGCTTTATATCTTGTCTGGATATACCTCCTTACAATTATTTTTCAGTATTTTTTCTTGCCTCAGCTACCTATATGATTATCATCAATTTTAATTATATCTTTATATTCTCTCAATAGCACAATAGCACAATCAACAAATCTGAACTTGATATGGACTTTATCTTTCCAAGAGGAATGAAAACTTCTCATCTATACTTGCACTACATTCTAAAATTTTTGCTAAGTCAAACATATTGATCTGTGATTAGACTAGAAAAAGCAGAGATAGATGACAAAAAAAATGTCATTTTCACATATCCAGAGGAAAAAAGAGATAAGATCTAAGCATGGAATTTAATTTATAAGAAACATGCGTATGAACTCCCATGGAAATCAGTTACATGATGAATATGATAAACTATACTGGTATGCTGATTGAACCATTTCAATTAAACAGAACTATAAACTTAAATGTCTTCCAAACTCTGTCTTGTGAAGTCAAACCAGAAGAGAGAATTATATACAGTACACACTGTATACAGCTTATTTCAACAGATTGTAAAATAGGACTTAAAACAGGAACTTTACATCCAAACCTTTAGGTTTCAGCAAGTGTACAGATCACAGTACCTGTAAAATAAATTTTCCATGGTCAATGTAGAATATTTATTTTCTTTGACTTTAAATAGTATGAATCAATATACTTCAGAGTTGTTCATTTCAGAGAGGCTTATAATGTGGGGACATAGTTTGTGGTGTCATATGGTACTGTGTAAAAGTCTACTTAACTGCTAAACTGGCAAATCCTCCAACCCCCCACGAATGGGAACTGTAGTTTTCCTGTAAGGAAATTGCACTTCTATTGTGTATATGTGAATCTTTCCTCGCTTTTCTCAAGTTCCACATTGAGCAACACCAGGCTAAAGTCTCTGAAATCTGGGTGGCAAAACTGTACTTTGAGAGACAGAGTGTGACTGTCCTTTAATATCATTGGAAAATACACAGTAATATAGGGAAAAATATAAGGAATTATTGTTTCCACAATAATATGTGGAAACCACATCAGGCCAAATTCTCCCCTCACAGGCACACATACAACACCCATTGATGTTAAAAGGTTTTCTGGCACTATATATCAAATGGCAAAATATGGTCCATTGTGTCAGCTACATTGTCCTGAAATTTAGATTGAATGGGACCTAAGGAACAAAGAAGAGGAAGATCATGAAGTCTAAAACTGTAAAAGATTTCTGAACTCTGAAACTTGTATTTCACACGCACAAGCTCTACACAGGTCAAAAGCATTTGCTTAAATATGATTATACTAATATGATCCATGTGTTCTTTTTTGGCTGTGCAATCTATTGAGATTGAATACTCATAGAAAATCCTATGTATCATTTCCTAAGAGAATTTTTGTGACAGTCCCCTTATGACTGACACTCCAGCAACAGAAGCAAAGAAGACACACTTTCAACTACATTTCAACTACAGCATAACATTATATTTTCAAGGGCAACTCTATTCAGGTATCTTAACAGGTTTTACAAAAATAAATTCACAAAACTCCAACTTAAAGTCATTCTTTAATTTTGGCTGCCTCATTTGCCCAAAACGAACTTGAATAACCAGCAATTCATTTTGAAAATTTTCTAAAAATAATGCTATGCTAAAGATGTTTTATGAGTTTTCCAATGTGTATGCAGAACAAACAAACAAAAAAACCCTTTCATATAGATCATGCCTACCTACTTCTGAGGTATGCAAGAAAAATTACAACTGCAGATAAGGCAGATCAGAGACTCATGATTTTGTCATCCAAACCCGCAGTGGAGGATTACACTGTCGCATACTTAGTATCTGGAAAAAGATTGTTTTTTCGAATGAGATTAAAGAGTTATAGAAAAATAATAATTTTCACTTGGAATATTCTTTTATTTTCCTTATATTAATAAAAGTGTTTTGTCCTCATTTTCTTTTTAGTGTCCAGGGTGCTAAAGACTCAGTTGTTTATTCAATTGTCTTCTTCAGCTATAATTACCATTACCCAATTTGTTAATGAAGTGTTTTATTAGTGTGCTATACATATATATATATATAGTGGAACTCCCTAAAAGTATTGCTGAAGTGTTTTCCAGTCCTTCTATATTTCTTTCCATGGGACAGATCTTGTTCAAAGTAAAGAAGGAAGTTTTATATATTTGGTGAATCAAGATTTTTTCTGGGCATCTGAGGCATTCAATACGCATCCTATTCTTCAACATCTATATATAAAAGATAGCACATATCCCTATGAACCATTCCTCTATCCCTACAAACCATTCCTCCATCCATAGACTAAAAGTCTTCAACCTACTATTTGTAGAGGTGTGAGATTATTATAGACTATTTCCCACAGCAGGTGACTTAAGGAAAGTAATTTTCATATATGACATGAACCTCTATCCTACTCAAAAGTGCTTTAGCATATAAACGTTGAGAATGATGTACTATCACAATCTTAAACTGTCAGTCTAGACAATACTGTTCACTACTAGAGCCAAGAATTACAAAGAAGTTTATACTTTCAAATCATGATGTGGATTACATAAAACAATTAGGCATATTAAGTTTCCTTTCCAGATTCTCCCCCAGAAATTGTTAAAAAGTCAGTACAAATAGAAATTCTGATTTGAGGGGTTTTGTTTTTGCTTTTTCTGTGGATGTGGAGGGAGTGATTGGGGAGGACCTGGAATGGGAATGTAGCAAAAGGGAAGGAAGGAAAGAAAAGCTATGAAAACACCAATCAGTACGCTATCTGCTGACCAGTTACTTTTATCAGGACCTTGGTCAGCTCTCTGGAAGAACTCTCCAAAAGACTCAGCAGGACTAAAAGCAGGACATAACGGATATAACTATATCTACCATATATAGTTACAATGCTATATTTATTAAATCTAAAAGTGGAAAAGGACCAGAGGTTTACTGCCTTGTTCAGGAATTTCTACCCTTTAAAGCCTTTTGCTGGGCCCAAATTGCTAAATACTTGGAGATCTAGCAGAGACCAGCTATAGCCAAACCAGCTGCGAAACACAGCCTGCCAGAAAAGCCAAACACTCCTTCATCTTTGGTCCAACTGGCTTGAACAATAATGATGGGAATTGGCTCTGACAGATTACAGGCCTGCCATCAAATTTAAAAGACCACTAACCAAAAGATTGATAGCTTAAGCCTAAAGGGTCAGAAATGAGATTTCTGAAGTTCAAAAGGGTTATTTATTGCCCTTAAAATGGATATTTGGTCAAGGGTGAGAATTAGACAGCTTTATATACAGTCAGAAGCAATACACGATACACTTTATTTATCATTGCTTTAGCTTTGGTTCACTGATGTCCTTATGGAATGCTGAGTGTTATTTTTTTAACCATTGCTATGGCCAAAATAAACCTTAAGACTTGTGCATTTTTTTCTCAAAGAAAAAGTGAGATTTTGCTCTTTTTTAGGATTTGGATCTAATTTAGAATATAAATTTAATGTTCATAAGAGAAAACAAGATCAGAAGTATATTCCAAAGTCTGGGAGTCATGAGCACTGCTATACCTAAACCATTTTATGACAAGTTCAAAAACAATGAAGGCATGTAACAGAATTACAGAATTGTAGAGAGGTTGAGGTTGGAAGGGACCTCTAGAGATCAGCTAGTCCAACCTTCCCGCTCCAGCAGGGACATCTAGAACACATGGCATATGGTGGCAATCAGGCAGGATTGAAAGACCTCCATAGAAAGAGACTCCACAAGCTCCCTGGGCAGCCTGTTCCAGGGCTCTGTTACCCCCATGGGAAAGAAGCTCTTCCTCACATGTGGATGGAACTGCCTGTGTTTCAACTTGCACACATTACCTCTTGTTCTATCACTGATCACCACTGTGGGGAGTTTGGAGGAGTTTGCCCCCTTCCTCTGTACCTTCACCCTTCAGGTACTTATACATATTTATCAGATCCCTCTAAGCCTTCTCTCGACTAGGCTAAACAGGCTCAATTCCCTTAGTTTTTCCTCAGAAGATAGATACTCCAGTCCCATGATATTTGTTGTTCTTTGCTGGATCCTCTCCATAATTTCTACATCCCTCTTATAGTAGGGAGCCCATAACTGCACACAATACCCTAGGTGTGGATTCATCAGAGTTGAGTAGGGGGGCCAAATCCCCTCCCTTTATCTGCTGGCAACACTTCTGATGCAATTAGGATCTCATTGACCTTCTCGGCCAGGAAGGAACATTGCTGCCTCCTGGCTAACTTGTTGTCCACTAGGACTTCCAGATTCCACTCTGTGGGAATTTATAATAAGAAATAACTGTATCTATAAAACTTCATAAAAATAAAAGCCTTGATAACTCTCATATAGTGATATTTTTAGGAGGGAGGAGAAGCAAATGAAAAAGAAATGTCTTTAAAGTTGGTTCAGGCTATGAGACCTAATAGTACAAACCACACAGACAGAGATTCAGCACTGTGCTAGTAGTGATCCCTTTAAGACCTCATTTTGAGCAAAAATTGCATGCTTTTTGAACTCATAGTACTGATTATATGAATTGTTTGCAAGACTAAGACAAAAACTGAAGATTTAGGTCAGGCTACATATATATACATATATATATATAGGCTTTCAAAAAAAAAAACAAACAGATGTTTAAAGTGGATTTTAGAAAAGGGATAATTTTAATTTGCTCAGAAAGTAGGAGAGTCTTTCTTTTCTTCCATGAGTATATAGAATTTACAAAGTTGCTAAAGAGTCCTTCATTTACTAAAAAAAAGAAGTGCAACTAGCAAATTGGCAATTTTGTCACAAATCCTTGTTGAATCTTACAGGAACATGACTTCATTTTCTCAGAAGAAATCACTTCAGTGAATAAGAAACTAGTTCTTTTTTCATATCCTCCTATACTTTTGCTTCACCAAGTTTTTTGCTGGGACTGAAAGTTGGGAGAATATGCAGTGCTTTTTTCTTATCTGTTCATATCCATTCACTGGAAATCAGGCTTAGATTGTCTAACTCCATGTAACTGCAACTAATGTAAGATTTCAGCAACAAATCAATATAAGATTTGCAGTGGAAATCTTAGCATATACAGCATGCTAACTAAATAATATCTAGTTCTGTGAAGTGAACTCCTTAGGAGAATTTCTTTTTAGGGTATACATCTTGCTATATATTCAGCAGGTAGAGCAAGAAAGAAACAGAATTCTAAACTGATCAGCTTTGGAAGAAAATCATACATTATTTTTCCAGATGAGGAAAAGGATAAGTGGTCATTAAAGAAAGGCAGGAAAGCTGCAAATAGACCAACAAGGTCATTTACACAGATACTGCAATCCCATTTACGATAATTTGATTGCTTTATTTGGCCCAGCGGCCCCACTCTTCACATGAACCTGCTCATCTGTTAAAAAAAAAAAAAGCCTGCTAACCACTTTCCTGTGCTTTGATGCCTTCATTTATTAAAAGTATTTATTTTAAATTGAGTGAGAATTAAACTTAATGCACACAATTCCATAACAACATTCCTTGTAATGAGAGTTATTTCTTAATGGAAAGTATTACCCTACTAAATTAAAAGCATACAAAATATAAACCACATACATCAATATGTTAAAAAAAACCCCTTCATTTACTCATTTCACTAAACAATGTGAAGAAGCTTACAAAAATGAAACACACACATACATGCACAATAGAAGTTCATCCCCGCAAGTATAAAGAGGTTTCTCTGGAAAAGAAGCAGCACTGAAAAATTTGTTCCCATTTAAGCAGGCAAAAAAAAAAAAACCAGGGAATAATATCCATAGTATTAATAATATCCATAACATTATAATAATAAAATATTCATAATATTATAAATAATAATATAATATTATAGATATTATTATAAATAATATTCCTTTTAATCTTTTACAACTTTTTTCAATTTTATTTGCATTTATAATCTTTTGAAGAATTTTATAGAATTAATTTTTTTCTCTTTTTTTTCCACCAATAAACCCAGTATTAGTTTCAAGCAAATAAAAGATTAATAAAAATGAATCTAAGAATATGAACAATTTTGGTCATAATCTTTAAAGAAAATAATCTTTAGTGTTTTTGCATTTCTTAAATTCTGCATGGCAAAAGTGATTCCACCATCTATTTAAGTTTCAATCTGGAACCACTTCACTCTCACACTTACGTATATTTTAATACAAAATCACAGGCAAAAGGACTATCAAGAATGCTAAGTTTGGAGAACTTAGTAACCATATCCCTTAATATATTATCAAGAATTTCATAAAGAGACCCAAAATGTCCAAAGCTGTTAAATAATTTTATTTTACTAATGAACTTATGTATATGAGTTTAGTTGCACATCAGAAGTGATGTTTGGAAAGATATTTGAAGGTAAAACAATATAAGATGAAATAGAGCTGATTGGTTGTAACGATCTTAATTTTTTTTTTTATCAGAAATGTATAAGGCTTTTGTTTTTAATCTCTCAAGAAAAAGCCACAAGCTCTGTTGATTATTTTTCTATTTATTCAGAAATTTTGAAACATAAGATTCAGGTCACCCAATGCAGATCATGCCAGATGCAAAAATAATTAAATTTAAAAAATAAAGTGTGCTATATTTCATTAAGTAAATATTGTCTAAACTGCATTATTAGAAAAAGAATTCAGGGTAAAAAGGAGACTTCAAAAGTAAAACTCAACCCTGCAAATTTTATAAAGAACATTTATATTCATAATGAAAGATTATAATCACAACTGATCAGAGCGCTATTCTAGGGTAGACTATTGCACATAGGGTTTTTTAAATGTACATTATCTATCAAATACATTCTTCAGTTCATTAAACTTATCTGTTTTATATTTTACAAAGTCATTTTTGTCTTTGTTAACAACAGAGACTCACAGGATCCAAAATAAAGTCTAATATGTGCTACTGACTAAACATCACATATGCTGTTATTAATCTTCTAATTTCTCTGCTCACACAACAGTTTCTCCTGTCATGCACATATGCAAAGAAGAAGTGATCTGCAACTTCATGGACTCCTCATTCCTTGACATTTAGGTAAGATTCGTCTTTTCTTCTTCTTTAGAAACTCCAACAGATCACTACTCCTTATCAATACTGACAAATAAATAACTCTTCCATATGATATTTTACAAGAAAAATAACATTATTCCAAAACCAAAAGGGATAAATTTAATCTCTTTTTCTAAGCAAAATTCTGTAAGCCTCTAACTGTAACCTAATTCATCGTATTTCATACAAACATAATTCCAAATGTTACACAACACACATACAATATCATAAATACTATTAGTAGAAGAAAGTAGAGGTAAATAAAGGAGAATGCTTATCTGGGAAAGATATACAAAGAACATAAAATCAAAGAAACATAACTTGCATCTACATGCTGTGCATCTACATTAGCATTTTGATTTGATTAGGAATATGCTCTTGAAACAAATACACCAGTTTTCCAAATTATTATATTTTTGTTCAAATCACAGATCCGTCTTGGACCACAATTTTGCATGAAGATAGACTATAAGATGCATTCCAGTTGACTAAAGTAAAAGTCCTATGAAATGGTTCCATATAAATGTCATATTTTGGGAAATAGTGGTTCCTTACTCTATACATCCACACAGCTTGTTATAATAGTCTATAAGGAACCAAAGATCCTTGGACCAAGAGCAATAAAACTGCAAGTTCCCCAGTTCCTTCTTTTCCTGGGAATCTCACTCCAATGAAAATAAAAACATTTTGACACATTCAAAACTTCTATAAAGTACGAGCAAGCCAAATAGCAAACAAAAAAACTAATACATTCACAAACTAGCTAATAACACCTAGCATTCATCAAAATGTTCTGGACACATCAAATATAGCGGACACAAGCATACATTTCTGATCAGCAACTTCTTATTTCCTAGTCCTATCTATAAGGATATGTTCAAAAGATATTCAGAACCTTATATTTACAATATGTTATTTACTTTAAATGAAGAAACAGTGCAGGTCCACAGCAATTTTTGCCTCCATATTTCAGAAATGTATAAAAAATGACGAAGTTTGAATTTGGAGTAGGTAAGTTTTGTCATTTTTTTTTAGAAAAAGGAACTTAAAGCTCATTTTCTCTTCTTCTCTTCCATCTTTAACATATAGCAGAAGAATGTTAAAATGCAAATATTATTTGGAAGAAAAGATAATTCAGTAGGTAGAAAAAGGAAGCACAAAATAAAGACTCTTTAAAAATTACTGTCATTGATAAAGTATATTACAGGAAAGACATTCAGCAATCAAAAGCTGAAAAATGGAGAGCAAGCTAAGAATATTTCTCAGAAATACTATCCCTGTTTAGTGATCTCTAGCAATTTTGTTTTTCATTTTTCCTACCTCCTGCTGCAATGTGCAATCCAGTATAATTGTTATTGACTATTAACATACCTACATTTAAATGATCTGTTTTATCTGTTATTATCTGTTATTAGATTGACTGAAAGGCATATATACTGAAAGAACTAAATGCAAGGTACTTTTATTAGGTTAGAGCAAACATTACTCAACTTCATTACTAATGATCTTTCAATCCCTACATATGTTTTATAAACGTCTTAGAGATACAGTTCAGCTGATTGCAACAGAACTCTCAATTCTGTTTAGACCTAAATATACTTAATAGATTTTATTCCTGAATGTTAATAAATGCAGTGAAAGTCAACACCAAACAAAAGCAACTTCATACTCCAATAGTTAAGAACAGAAAATGAGAACTATTTTTGGAAGTATTTTCTTTTGAAGTCACCTAGTCTATTAGAGAGAACAGCCAAAAGCTGTAATATTAGACACTAAAAACTTTGATATCTAAAATTATTGTGGAATTAAGTGATAGTTTTTCTTCTCTTTTTCAGACAGTATATGGCCTAGCAAGCTTCATAAAAAGAGCAACTAAACAAAATGTTTAAAAAAATGAAATGAGATATTGTTATAGGAAAGAATAATTTTGGCACTTCTCTAGCTGAAGAAAGAAAAAAAAAATTGGCAGAAATTAGCCAATATGAATATATATATATATTATTTTTATAGCAGCAATTTGGATGTGCTTTTGGAAATAGCACTGGAGTCGCCAAAGTCACTAATCACAGAATTAGATTGATTTAAAGCTTTGTTTTTTATGTCAAGCCAACAAATTGGTTTAAATTTAAATTCTTGTCTGGATTCTGGTTTAACATAGATTTCTAACAACTGTTCAGATAAAAAAAGAAAAGGTCAAAAATGCCACTATTTGTAAGACCTTTTCAGAAAGATGTTTTATTTTATTCCAAGGAGAGAAGAACAATTATTGCATTTAAATGAACAGCAGTAAAAATTTTATTTCCTTTCAGTTATCATCACCTACACAATTTGTAAAGGTTGTTTTAGATTACTGCTCAGAATCTGCTCAAATAGCTTTGGTGATTTTGGATAGTCAGTCATTGGTCATTTATTCTGGCAATTATATTGGCAATTTATAGTGATAAAACCTCCTTGTCCTATCCCTCATCTTATTGTTGACCATCACCAAGAGTTTGGCCCCATCCTTTCTGCATCTTCTCCTCAGGTATGTGTACATGATGATAACATCCCCTCTCAGCCCCTTCTCTAGGCTAAACAAGGCCAGTTCACTTGACCTTTCCTGAGAAGGGAGATACTCCAGTCCCCTATTCCTTTTTGTTGCTCTATGCTGGACCCTCTCCCAAGTTTCTACATCCATCTTTTATTGGGAAACCCAGAACTGTGCATAAAACTCCAGATGCAGCCTCACTAGAGCTAAGGAGAGGGGCAGCAAGGCTCCACTGCCCTGCTGCCAACACTCCTTCTGATGCAGGCCAGGATCCCATTGACTTTCTTGGCTACAAAGGCACATTGCTACCTCTTGGTTAACTTGTCCATCAGAACTCAACTATTCACTCTCCACAGAACTGCTCTCTGATTGACCTTGATTGAGGTCAATCCTTTATCTGTCCTGGTGCCTGGGGTTACTCCTCCCCAGGTGAAGGACCTTGCATTTGTTTTTGTTGAAATTCATGATTTTCCTCTCTGTCCAAATCTCCAACCTGTCTGGATCCCTCTGAATGGTATCACAGCCCTCTGGAGTGTTGACCATTCTACCCAGTTTGGAGTCGTCCGCAAACTTGTGTCCAATTCATTGCTGAACAAATTGAACAGCACTGGGCCCAGTACTGTCTCCTGGGGGACACCACTGACCACTCCTGTGGGCCTCCAACTAGACTTGGCATTATTTATCATGATTTTCTGAGCTTTGCCATCCAGCCAGTTCTCAGTTAACCTCACTGACTACTCTATGTTTGTCTCAACAAAGTTGGAGAATAAGCACTGGGGACATATTTTCTAATTTACTCACATTTACTATCATGCAGCCTTTATAAAGAATTGTCTTCAGGTTTCTACCATCATTGGGTCTATCCAGTCTGGTGACCTCTGAGTGAGTAGATCTGTATTCTCTTCACAGGCAGCCCTCATCACATCATCTTTCTATAAGCTACGTATTAATGGCTGGTTCTTTCTTAGTAGTATGAGGCAACAAAGGAAAATGAAAACTGCATCAAATTGCAGTCAAAACTGCATCAGTATTGAACTGCATCAAATTTTCCTAGATGTGGATACCTAATAACTCTGTATGTTAAGGATTTTACGATATATTGCCTACTCATCTCTCTCAAAAAGTTCAGTTGGTCCTTCGTCCACAGTATTCTAGGTGTGGCTTCCCCAGAGCTGAGTAGAGGGGCAGAATCACTTCCCTTGACCTACTGGAAACACTCCTCCTGATGCAGGTTAGGATCCCATTGGCCTTCTTGGCCACAAGGGCACACTGGTGACTCATGGTTAACTTGCTGTCAACCAGGACTCCCAG
>JAUBOD010000176.1:181889-197072 GCA_032353885.1 Nothura maculosa
CCATCATAGAAGGCTATGAGGTTTGTCAGACATGACTTCCCCTTGGTGAATCCATGCTGACTGCTCCTCAACACCTTTTTCCCCTTCATATGACTGGAGATTCTCTCTAGGATGAGCTGCTCTATCACCTTTCCAGGGACAGAGGTGAGGCTGACAGGCCTGTAATTGCCCGGCTCCTCCCTCTTGCCCTTTTTGAAGACTGGAGTGACGTTGGCTTTCTTCTGGGAAGAGAGATCACTCTGTAGGAATACACATTAACAAAATAATACCAAAACTAATTTTCTTTGGAGATTTTATCTCATCCTTCCATCTCAGATTGATCAAAAATACAAGGTCTGTTGCATTATTGAAATTCATGCCAATAGGCTGTACTAAAATGCCTTAGAGAAAATATACCCTTCATTGTGCATGTATATTCAAATACATATCTTTTTCTTCTCTCACCTCAAGTCCAGTTTCTGTAAGTTTGATTTCTTCCCATTCAGTGAAACCAGTCAATAGATTAGTGTTACACTCCAACCAAAAAAGATAGCTTCTGCTTCCATCATCTGTTTAAGAAGCTTGTTGAAATATATATCCTGCTTTTCTTTTCAAGCCAGAAAGAGCAAATAGTCCACTGTTACTATTCTAAAATTTGTTTCTACCATGTCAATGCTGACTGTTTCATCTCAGTACCCACTTAGAGGAAGAAATAAAAGAAAGATTAAGAAGTATTACACTAACATTTTATTTGTGACCATTGCTGTGACCATAGCTGTTTAAACAGTTAAAGAATTGATGGGAATAAGGGGCTCTCCAGCTCTCAAATGAAACAATATAACCATACCTTCATGTAGATTTGTCTACTAAGAGGAGAAATAAGGGAAATACCATTTGTTGGGTATTTTTTTATAAAACTATTAAATATTCTAAAGCATTACTTTTCAATAATTGCATTTTCACTTTTAAACTCCCTGAACGAGTATTATTGATTAGTATTATCTAATATGTAGGCAAAAAAATCAGTCTTAAAATGGTGGTATGGGGCATGGGCAAGGAGTAGGCTTTTTTGGTAGGGAAAAGTGAGATCTTTCTTGAAGAGTTCAATTGCTATCAAATATTATATAAAACCTGGTTTTAAGTTTCTTTCACTCTTCCCATGGGACATATTTCTGTTCCCTTCTCTAAGGCTAAGATCAGCTATAAATATCTTGTATGTACCTCTGTACTATTTTTATTGCAATGTACATCATCTTCTATGGAGCTGTATGACTTTAAGATATCCTTGTAAATCTATGACAGTCTTTGCACTTATCTGTGTGTGGTCCTTGAAGATGACACTGCTTTCTCTTTACCAATTTCATACTTGGTTAATTTAAACAGAGCAGAATCATGCTCTTTCATTATTATAAATTTATTTTCAAGGTATTTTACTAGAATTACAGATATTCATGTATGAAGGAATACACATCATTCTGCCTCTTCTCTCCATTGTATCCAATTTCAGATGTATGAGCACGATTGATTTTGAAGTGTTCTGAAATTGCTGTTTCTACTAAGTCCTCAAACCTGTTTCTGTGTCTGAATCCTCAAAAGGAGGCACCAAAAGTTCCACAGGAACTTATGAAAAAATTTCTTGACAGTGAGGGTGACAGAGCACTGGAAGAGGCTGCCCAGTGAGGTTGTGGAGTCTCCTTCTTGGGAGATCTTTAAAACCTGCTTGGATGCAGCCCTGTGCCATATGCTCTAAGTGACCCTGCGTGAGCTGGGTGGGTTGGACTAGATGACCTCTGAGGTCCCTTCCAAACTTAAGCATTCTATGATTCTATATGACAATGCAAACATTCCAAAAACAAAACAAATCAAACCTTTCCTGTTCAAAGACTATGTCTAATCCATCATTCTAAACCTAATGCACACAGAGAGCTCTAAAAAGTATGGATCAGATCTTGAAGTCATAGCTACACTAGCTTTCTTCCTTCTACTTCATCTTGTCTTTTAATAGTAACAAGTGGTTTCATCATTTGTTTACAGGATGGAAGTGATGTCTTTTAGTCTCATTTCTCATAAAGGAGAAAGGACAGCACAAAGTTATTTGCTAAAGACAGGAGTTTCTATTGCTAAAATAGAAATAGTCTGATGTTCTGTGGCGTGAAGGATCCTAAGTAATAAAATAAAAATCATAGTACCTCATAGCATTGGTATGTGATATCTCATTATTTAACTAAAAGCAAGCAAAATAAAACTCTACAAACAAAGAAATAAAATACAAAAAAATCTGCCCAAAAGTATGTTGATCTTAAAGCACAGCAGCAACTGAATCACTCCTCCTAAAATCACTATTATTCCAATTCATATTTGTTTTGACTCTCCTGACTTTAATTATTTCATCTATTTATTTCTCCAAATTCAAGAAAGTATATTCTTAAAAGTAGACGCAAAACTGTATGTCATTTTATTATTATATAGTATTATCTAGTTTAAAATTGAAAAAAGTACCTCAGAATATGTAAGTATCTGTGCCATCAAATGATATAACTTCCTTCTCAGAAGAAGAGATTGTAGCCACCGCTCAATTTTTTGAGATACACAGGGCAGAACAATTGAAAGCTGCCATTCACCTCCCATCTCTTGCCTAGGTAGACCTGCTGATCTACAAATCATGATCAGTTTTCTATTTTTTTAGCAGTTATTTTAATTGACAAATCTTGAAGACTGTATTGTCATGCAAGATTTCCAATGTTACATCTGTTTCTAATGTACAATGAATAATTTAACAACGAGACACTTCAATGGTCTACCCATAGCAAATTTCAGTTGTTAAAAATGTCTGGAGCAAGACGTCTTTAAATAGTAGGCACTTTCTTGGTACATTAATTTTCTCACTCTCAGAAACAGAAAATGCAGTAGTAGCTATCATTTTGTGTAAAGCTCTGTTTACTTTTAAATGCTATTTACAGCTTAAATATTTTGTTCAAACTGATTAGCTATAGTGGAATTTAAAACTTTTATAAGATCTATTTATTACAGTTAATGTGTTTTCCCATAGTCTATAGTTCAGGAAATCTGTACAATCAGCATTAGAACAACAGAGTGGATTTATTTTCAAATAAGACCTAATAAATGAAAGTCGACCGGATTTTGAGAACGGATAAAATGAAAAACATAAAATTCTAACCTACAAGTAAAGCACTGGCTGCGATACTTGAATTTAATCTCTTTCCTTCATATATACAAACAGAGAGCAAGAACATCTCTCCAGCACAATACCTCAATGGTTACAAACCTGTATCCTCATCTATAATTCATCTCAGCTAGTAATGCGCTTACTGACTGGCACTGTATCCAATAACCCTTTACAATGTAGCAGATCTAATTACAAAAGGCATAACGTGGTTATCCCACAACTAAAAGCTTGTTTGACAAACATCCCAAACATACGTAGACATGCATAAACCAAAAAAAACTCCCAGATTTAACTTAAATATAGTAGAAAGCACTCTTTGAAGGAGGAGAAAAAAAGGAACTAACAGAAGGAAAAAATCAGAAGAGAGATTTTTACATTGTTCCAGTATTAGCGCATCCAAAACAGTGACATATGTGCTAGTGATATTACTAAACAGTGAAGGGAAATGCTATTTTTTTGCTATTAGGTTAAATTTATTATGCTAAATCTCTTTATTATAACATATATATATAGCCTACTTATAAAGTATAAGAAATCTTTCCTCCTTTCCTCGTATTTTGTCCTTTTTCTTCAAGCAATTCAACAATAAATCACGCAAAGCTCAGGGCTACAGCTAAGACAAATGAAGGGAGAGGTATTGGACAGGATGAGGTAAGAAGAGAGAGGATATTTCTGTTCTTTTTTTTTTAATGGATTTCTGCTCAATCACAGAATCATAGAATATTCAAGGTTGGAAGGGACCTCTAGAGATCATCTACTCCAACCTCCTGCTCCAGCAGGCACACCTAGAGCATGTGGCACAGGGCGGCATCCAGGCGGGTCTGGAAGATCTCCAGAGAAGGAGACTCCACAATCTCCCCGGGCAGCCTGTTCCACTGCTCTGTCACCCTCACAGTAAAGAAGTTCCCCCTCACCTGCAGGTGGAACCTCCTGTGCTTCAGCTTATACCCATTTCCCGTTGTCCTATCACTGGCCACCAAGGAGAAGAGCTTGTCCTCTTCTTCCCTACATTCTCCCTTCATGAACTTATACGTGTTAATCATATCCTCTCTCAGCCTTCTCTTCTCCAGAGAACACAGGCCCAACTCACTCAGAGTCTTCTCATAGGAAAGATGTTCCAGTTCCTTAATCATCTTTGTCGCTCTCTGGTGGACACTCTCTGGAAGTTCCACATCTCTTATATTGGGGAGCTCAGAACTGCACACAGTATTCCAAGTGTGGCCTCACCAGAGCCACTTCCAGTGGAAGTGGCTCTGGTGAGGCAGAATCACTTCCCTCGACCTACTGGAAACACTCCTCTTGATGCAGGAGCCCATTGGCCTTCTTGCCTTCGAGAACACTCTGCTGCCTCATGGTTAACGGTGTCAACCAGGACTCCCAGGTCCCTCTCTTCAGAGCTGCTTTCCAGCAGGTTGACGCCTAATCTGTCCTGATGCCTGGGATTATTCCTCCCAGGTGCAGGACCCTGCACTTGTCCTTGTTGAACCTCAGGAGGTTCCTGTCTGCCCAATTCTCCAGCCTCTCCAGGTCCCTCTGGATGGCAGCACAGCCCTCCGGAGTGTCAGCCACTCCACCCAGCTTGGTGTCGTCTGCAAACTTGCTCGGGGTGCCCCCTGTGCCCTTGTCCAAGTCATTGATGAACAATTTGAACAGCACTGGGCCCAGTACTGACCCCTGGGGGACACTACCGGCCAATAATTTCTTTTTTATTGGTACTTGAGCAGGATTTAAAATTAAATTGAGTTAGGAGGCACCGTGCTTCAATGAGGGCTTTTTACTGTGAGAGAATGAAATTCAGTAGTCCATTATCTTCTCTTTCAGCTTGTTCCTGAAACTGTGCCTATTGCAAAGATCTCTGTCTCCATTTGAATGGGGAGTTCGCCACTTCTGTTTGGCTCTGCTATATTTCTGTCTCGGAAAAACGGAAATTGCTGGGAGGAAGCAAATTATCTGATCTATCACATATCTTCAGCTTGACAACAGCATTATACAAACCATGTAGCTGGAAGACAAGGGTGTAGGCATTTCCACCCACCACTTTGCTACTGAGCCGTGGGGCCTGCAGACCTCTCATTTCTGCTGGTGAAAAGAGAAAAAAAAAAAGCTCTTATTTTTAACACACAAAAATCTCTAGTTAGTACAGGATTTGACATTTATAAGCTTCCTGATGCTTGAGGTACAATCTTAACATACATCAGACATTTTCAGCACCTTTAGCAATCAATGAAGATGACTCCTATGCAGCTTTTCACATTCTCTTAGATCCTACTTTTTTTTAACTGAGCTGCCACAAGCTATTATCGGGCACACAGTTCCCAAATATTTTGTTTTAAGACATATCAAAGATAATCAGACCAAAAGATCTGTTTTGTCATGCTTTCAGTTTTATTTTTGAAATATTTTAAATGTATTTTAATAAATACCAAATACCACAAAAGCAGAAAATACTGATGCTTCTTTTCCTTCTCCTTCATATTGAGAATAGCTTCAATAATTTGCTGCAAGGGAAACAAATCCATTCCTTACAGGAACATTGGCCAAATTCAGCATGCCTTAGTGTTATGCAGACTTAATTCCAGTCTTCGTTCTGAGAAAAAATAGTTCAATTTTTCTCAGTAATGAATGTCAACAATTAGAAATCCACAAAATCTTTCCATAAGCAAATCTGAAAAGATGCAAAACTGCGCCTAGCTTATTGTTAAACTGCCAAGATGACACTTACTCCATGGGTGCCAGAAGGTTTGCAAAGCTACGAGTATACTCAGGCACAGTTTGTTAGAAAACCCAGCCAAGCATTGAATGGATATGGACAGATTCACTGTTTGTGGAAAACCATGTGGAAAACCATGTTAATTAAGTTAGTTTTTGATTCAAAATAAGGCAAGCAAGATACTCAAGTGAATCATGCTTTTGGTTGTTTGGGTCAATAGAACCTTAAAGAAAATACAGTGAATAACTCCGAAGAACATACAGATGAAATACCGTGAACAGAAATACACTTTTTTTCTTATTTTGTGCTATATCCTATGACAAATCTGAACAGTAATGTTGCAAAAGATGCCACTTTGCAGATAAAAAAAAGAAAGTTTAAACTTAAACAGTTTGCAGCCTAATGACCAGAGCCTGCAAGCAATTTTGGTTTTGCATATCCTTAGCTTTCTATTGGAATAATATCTTAACTGCATTTATATTGCAAATAGATTTTAGGCTATACAAAAGAATACCTAGATACCAGATCTAAAACTGACAGAAGGAGTGACATGGAGCCAGACTTTAGAAAAACAAGGTTTCACCAATCACTTCCTTCTGTTCAAGTATTATTTTACCAGTTTGCACTTGCCAAGCTTAAGAAAATAGTCAAAATAACAGGGAGAATTGTTGCATATTATAATTACTTGTTCTAATTTTTAAATATCTAGCAGCCAGTAGACGTCATAATACACGGCATTTCAAAATATTTAATTTGTGTCAAAGACTAAAAATGCTATCACACTGAGGAAGTCAAAGGAATTCAGTGTCAGTTTTGATCCTTCAGTTCCAACATATGCTACTGAGTTTGATTTTTTTTCTTATATATGATGAATGTCAGCTTTGATCAGGAGGTCATCTAGATGTTTTTGTTGTCCTTTGTACAATATTGTTTAAATGTAGGCTTCTGTATCTAAGGTTCATCAAGCGTCAGCCCTGTTCTGTTCTTGCTCTTTATCAGTGGAAATAGTGAGAAAAACTTTACAATGATATTCAGTAAAATCCAAGTTTTGGTAGATTGAACTTGGGATCATGTTATCTAAGCAAAAGTTATTCAGATGAGGTAGGATTTCATTTGAACCAGTGAGTCTACCTTTCATTTCTGAGTGCCCAAAGTTGTGGACTTTGATCCAAGAAATCAGTTAGATGGCAAATATGGCAATGGACAAACTTAAAGGAGGGATGCTCAAATCCTCCCACTAGTCTGGCATTCATTCAGGCACCTGAAAAGAAATTATTCAAACACAAAGGAATTACCATGTGAATAGCGCTTCCACACAGTTTCTGTATATGCTGTCTTGCATTTTTATCAAGACTGCAAACATAAACCAGCGTGAGAAAGCAGGTGCTATTTTCTTCTATCTTTTGACCATCAGTCTTTCCCAGCAGTAGGCTCTGTGCACTAATGGCCAGAGTAAGAAACTCATCACTCAGAGTTTTACCGAAAAAAAAAAAAAAAAAGAAAAAGATTCTGGGTTTTTAGTGCAGATTTCGTTACAGTGAAGAACATTTAAACAACAATAAGTGGAAAGCAAAAGCCACAATACCTTACACCCTTAAGAATATTTGAAGAAACAGTAACATGTAAGATATATTTTTAAACTATAAAACTGTGTCAGTTAATCATCAGAAATTTATTCAAAAAAGAATACAAAGGACATGCAGTTTTTGAGTTGTATTTGACTTTCAGCAATTTATCCACATGAACTTACTAATTCTATTTCAAGGCGATCTGTAGTTATTTTAAAAAAAGTGGAGGGTTTGGTCAATATTTTAGTAAATAAAATATGTAAATCATTAATAATACCTGCTAATTTTTATCAAAACAACCACTGACTCACATTTAAAGATGCTTTAAATAATCCTTCAGTGGAATTACTCTCAATTCATTGTTACATGACGAAAAGCCATGACACATAATATGTCAATTGTAGTGGGAAGATGTCTCAATACCTATAGGCCATTCAAAAATGAAAGAAGAAAGGATAAAGAAGCACAGAAAACATAGGAATGCATTGGAATGTAATGGAATACTCCATTACAGGCATGATAGCCTGATTGGAAGTAATGGCTTTTGGGCTTTAAAACTGGACTTGAATATTTGCATCTGAAAATGTATACATTCTCTGGTGCTCGAAAAGGCCTAAGAAAACAATACAAATCTCAAAATATCCTCCAAATTTAACAGTCTTCTCCCTACCACTCACCTTTGAATAATTAGTGGGGAAACAATATTGCCAGTGAGTCATCAAGAAACATGACAGGAATGCAACAGGCAAACATTAAAATGCTCAATGTATCATGTTTATAAGCTGTTCAAAAGTTTCCAATGGTCTAACGTCATCCTTGCTATTTTTTTTTAACAATCACACACTGCAAAGTGGTGATTGTTAAAAATCACACACTGCAAAGTGTGTGATTGTGGCACTGAGATTGCGTCACCAAATTGTGTCACCAAGATGCTACTTCAAAAGCTTTCCTCATTAAGCTCTGTATCCCTTATCACTGTTGGCACTGAGATGGATCAGTCCTGAAAAATAAAGAAAAAAGAAAAAGAAAATAGAAAAGTGACAGTAAAAGATGTAGAGAAAGAGAATATGCCATTTTGAAGAGCCCAACAAGGCCTTTACAGGTGCTTATGGAGAAAAAGATTCTCAGTATGAATATACTGAAAATAAGTTTTAAAATGAAGTTCTGTATTCAGAAATAAGAAATCTAAGAGAGAGGTTTATTCTAAGACTAGAAGGGAAACTGTTCTTGGAAAATAAAACAGGCTTCTGCCACAACAGCCACAACAAGCAGAACCCTGAAAAGGATGAGGAATAGCTGAATTGTCCAGTGTGCTCATGGATATGGTGGGAAATTCATGTTCAGATCTTTCCAGTATCTTGAACTAGATTCTCTTCCCACCAGGTAATCAAGTTCCTTCACCATTGCAGAGTTTTTTTTTTTTTCCTAGTGCCTTGGTATGAATGCAAAAAAGAGTCCTAGAGTCAGGGAAAACTTTCCCCTAAATAATGTATTTTTGAAACTGTAATATTCCCAAAAAACTTTCACTTCTACAAGCTAGAATCTATTGATAAGTCATTCTCATGTTGAAGTTTCTAATCTGTTCCTCCTGTATATATTTATTCCCAATTCATTTCAATAGCCAACAAAGCTAAAAAGAAACTGAAAGCTGGTGACAAAAAACGTTGTAGATCCTCAGAGAACAGATCCACTGAAGTCTACAGTCTGAAGTCATTACTTTATCTGTGTGAAATGTGTCCATTGCCATTAAGCCCGATATATTCAACTAAGCATTCAATCATATGCTCAACTTTAGTTTCAGAGGGATTTATATATATATACAAAGTATTTTCAGAAGCATAGTACAATGTAAGGCCACAAGTAAACATATGATTAAAAGTTCTGTTGACTAGGCCTTGAGGTGTTATCTTTAATTTCATGCATTACAATTCAATGCATGAAATGCATGCAATTCATTATATGCTTTTGAAAATGTGTCTTAAGTGAAATAAAATAAAGACAACATGAGGTCTTCAACACTGTCCATACCTCACAGAAATTTTTGTGCTATTTTAAATCAGGTTTCTCAATTAGTCAATGGAATTCATAAATGTCTTTTATATCTGAGAAGTATTATTGACAGACTATCAAAAGTATGTTAACTTGGGAAAACTGTATGCATGTGTATTTCTGCCAAATGATGCTACAAAAAATGTCATAAATGCTTTACATTTAAAGGGTTCGCACCAGACCAGGGACCAGAGTCTGACAGAGAACAAATTTAACTCTATGTGCCAGTGTAAAAGATGTTCCTTTTTATTAGGTTGTTTAGTTTCTGAAAAATTCTCAAAGCACATAGTAAGCACCACCTTCCACAGCTTCTGTTGAATGAGAAACCAAAGATCATCCTAGAGGCATGCAGCCTTTAACAAGTTATCAAAATATAATTTAATAAATTTTAATTTCACATTTTTTTAAAAAATAATGTAAGACAAAGAGCATATTAGTTATTCAGAATGAGAACCTGTTATAAAGACAGTATTAGAGCAGCACAATTCTGGCAATTTACTGCTATAAGTAATTCTGTAGCTCATTATTTTCTACACAAAACCACTTTAAAACTTTTCATATGTTTTTAATATATCACTTGTATTAAGAAATTACAATTTCCTCTTTGGTCTGCAGCCTCTTAAGTCTCTGAGATTTTGAATTCTTAAAACAACAGTGTTTTGACAATTGTTATAAAACCACAAGGAAAGCAAAACTTACTAGCTCACCAGGTCACAATTTTTAGAAAGTATTTTTCTATTTTTTTTTATTTGAATATCATTTTAATTAATAGAAAGGTCACTCTTAGTTCCAGTAGTTCAAATCACATAGTTCTTTATCAAATAGTGTGAAATTTAGAAGTTGCCTGGCATTCATATTTGCAACAAATGTATTAGCTTAAGAGCCACTGTATATCTTAAGAGGGAGATAAAGAGATATCTGGACAAAGAAGAGAGGAATATTGTTACTTTGTTTTCTTTCTATAGAGAGTATTTAAAAAGTGGAAAAATGAAAAGAATATTATAAATTATAAAATGTTAGTAAGCTGATATATGCAAATACTTTTTTCTCTAGGCATAACATAACGGTAATTTTTTTCTAAATGTGTGGTTACGTAATTTCTCTATATCAAAATATAGAGCATATGTTTGATACATTATCACTACTTTAATATGTTTGAAGTCATTACGTTGTGGAGGTACGCATTTTCTTTTCATGTCATTTCCAAATAAAGAAATAATAAAATCCAAAACAAAAAGAATAAATGTTTGCATTGTAACATACTTTTGATTGTTTTTATTAAAAAGATAAGAGAGACGTTACAAAGGCCAATGTTTGATATAGCTTTCACAATGGAATATTAAAGGCATTATGACAGCAAAAATGTATCACCAACAAAACATTGGCAACAACCAAAAGCAACAATTTAAATTGTCTTTTATTTCAAATTTTTACCTCTACAGCTTTAGATGAGGTTTTGGCATTTCATATTCAATAATGACTGACAAAAGAGGAGCTGCTATTGATATTTCACTGTCCAAAATGACCATGCAGTTCAGCTGAGCTTTGATTCATACCCTGTTAAGTACGGCCAAGCTTTTAGCTTTATCTGGTTTTACTTTATTAATCTTGTTGTCTGAATATTGCAAAGTAACAAGTTCAACATTCAGGTTTATTTTGTATCTTCGCACTTGAAAGGCAAATGTCATCCATAAGACGATCTTGGCACAACAAAATCTCCTGACAGAGCCTTTAAGGCATGGAAATATTCCAGGGAACTGTTAAAGTGCAGCATGTGAAGAGCTGGAGGCATTACATGGGTTGATGACAAGAAAATCAAGACCAAAAGCAGACAATATATTTCAGATGAAATTTTTTCAAGTAATAGCTAAACACTGGCAAAATGTTGAAGGATTCTTAAACGTAACCATATTAACATAACCATAACCATATACAGTTTCAGATCAAAGAATATTATTTTAGTGGCTGCAAAGAGTTCAACATTTGCAATAGGGAACATTTGCATTTTAAGGGGAATCTCACTGTTTTAGTACTTCGTTAATGCCAAAATTTTGCAAGCAATAAAACACAAGAGAAATTTAGCACACATTATGTCCATATCCTTTTTATACGACAAAGTTTCTCAAAACAGACATCAAAAGGAAATATCAATACTTGCATTTAATCATGCTTTCAAATCTCACTAGAGAAAAATTTTCCAGTAGTAGTTCATTTCTCATATGCATTCTCAATATAACTTTTGAAATATATCAGTTTGAAACAGTATTTAAGAGAGATACACTCGATCTACTCTGTATATATGCATTAAGGAAAAATTACATTAGAGACGCAAGTAATAAAAAATGTTGCCTTTATTAGATTTTAACAAAATTAGAAATCACAAAAAATTAATGCTATTTTCCTATCAATTCTTTATTTATATAGAAGGTAAATGGAAACATGCAACTAGAGTGTAAGTCATTCTTTGCTATCACTCTTTATCATATCCTAAAATCTTTACTAAAATATGACATATTTCATTTTCAAATTGGGCATGGTTTACCCCCTCATAATCGCAGTTAGAATAGTGTGTAAGACCTTAATTTCTGTGGCATTTAGAAAGGTCCTTTTAACAAATCCTTTCCTTTTAGTACAGCAATACATTTAAAATAGAAGTGTGAATTGCATGATGAAGAAAAATAAATGGAGAACTTTGCCTCTATCCTTGATCCTACCATCTATGTCTACTTGATACTAATGCTAACTGTCCAAAATCCCTACTTGTTAGTTCCTCATTTTTTTATCATCCAGTTCAAGAGTTTGATACCTGTTTTGAGAAAGGTCCTTGGAAACAGATGAAGTCACCTGAACCTTTATAGTATTTTATAAAACCTCAATATGCAAAAAAATGCTTTAATATGGAGTATTCTTAATATTAAAAAAAGAAAAAGTATTACAAGTTTTATGACCACTGTAGATACTTTTGACCTTAAGCTCTCTTAGCTTTCTCACTGCATTTGAAAAATGCAATGGTATACTTCTTTACTTCAGAGAGATTTTGCAAGATAAATTAATATTTGAGAAGTTTTAATGACAAAATTTACAGGAAAGTCTACATGTAAACAAATAATACATTAACTGGAAACTAGTTTGGATAGCATAAGGATGGCCGAAGACTGCACGTTGAGAAAAGAATAAAAGATATTGATAAGCTGCCAAATGAATATCATTCATCTTGCCACAAAACAAATGAGAAATTAATTATATGGAAAATACAATCTGCATTCATGTGATAAAAGACCATACTACAGGACATTTGACTTCACAGGTAACCAACAACATCTCTTGTCTTCCCATCCAAGGTAGAGTTTGCCACCTTAAAACACTTTCTACTACACTGGGAGAAGATACAGGTTTAAGAAACTCTGGACACTGCACAGTTTTGATATGATTTTGATATGGAAAACCTTTCTGTTAGTGTTCAAGAAACAAGCTTGAAAAATTGCTGACATCCTTCCTTCTCAAAGCAATAGCAGAAGATCCAGGCCTAGGCATCCAGGGCAGACTCTTTGAAGCAAAGAGAATCTGATCTTTAGTATTGCTGCTAGTAGGCAAGACTTCTCTGGCTCAGAATAGCTTTGGGTTGGCTCTTCCTTGGGGCAGATTATTAAATCACAGATTAAGCCTTAAAACAAGTGCCTAGAACACAAGCCCAAGCTCCAGAGAAAGCCAAACTGCAACAGTCTAGAAAGCACATGTGCAGAGAGAAATATTCTACCTGAAATTGTATTGGAGGCATGCTATGCATAGGTTAGTGAATCCATTCTTATTTTTCAAATTCACTTAGCAGTGGCCAAACACTGACCATAAAAATTCTGGTGTATTTACATTAAAATATATATAGGAACTGAAATAAAATTTCTCTGTGATTACAGTTGTTCTTGCTCTGTCTTAGTTTATATCACATATCAAGAACTTCTCAAAATCTGTATCTCAATATCCACTCTGAGGATATTACCATTTCTGTAATGTATAAATAATACATTCTATTTTAGGAAAAATACTTCTTATTGCTTACTGCAACTTTGGATCTACTTTAATTTTGCTTAACATATATCAACTAAAATAAGATGATAGACTTGTCTTCACCTAATAAGACATTCTATCAAAAAGGTACAATCTCTATTTACTCTCTAAAAAACACAAAAGCATTCAAAGTTCTGCACTGCATGGCTGATTACTAACAAGTAACTTGGTGTACTGTACGGCGAATGATGTCTTATTATTTAATAGTTTTCTTCTTTTAATGACATCTCCTATTGTATAAAATAATTCACTTAAGTGTAATCCAGTAAATTTAGAAACAGTGTATTGGGGTCTTCCTCATTGCATCCTGGATTTTGACTATCTACTTTCACTGCTAAAATGGCTATTAGAGTGGATTATTTCTTTTCTCCCTTGTGCACTTATTTATGTGGCTCTTATCTGGGTTCGCTCTTTCATGCGAGCGATTTGAGCACAGTTCCTTGAGTCACAGGGATTACTACCATTGCTAAAAAGTTCTTTGGAAAGATCATTTAAGCAGGACCTTTTAAAAATGAAAGCTCCAAATACCTGCCTCTCTCAATGTGTAATTACTTATCTAGAATTTTATAACTGAAGCTTATTGTTTTGTATTGTAATTAGGATACTTCTTCTTCAAATGCAGCATTGCACTATTAAGTTAGAAAGTTAGAAAATGGGTAGCTAGCTGTAATTATTAACAGCACGTAGTTGTCCATATGTAAGCCAAAAATCAAAATATTTTAAGGCAAATGGTAAACATTGCATATAATTATATTACATGACTTTTACATTATCATCAGATATATTCCTGTAATATAGGAGTACATATACTCCTACTATGAAATTCAGGAAAAAAAATCTGGTTTATTCAAAATATTGTAACTATGTTCACTTAATACAAAGCTAATTTTTTTTTTTCAGAGCTGAATCCTTTGAAATAAGAAAAGATAAGGAATGCTAGTTCTGTATCAGTCTTGTTACAATACTTGAAGGAATAGACAAAAAAAAGCAAAACATTCATTCTTTAAGTATAGTATTAAGACGGTAATGAGAACAAAATGGCATAGCATGTTCATTTTCATTACTGGGACTGTGAATAAGAACATTAAAAAATAATAATAATCTATATTACTTTGCTAAAAGTAAAACCGTTCTGTCAAGAAAGACTGTATTTTTTAAAAAAAGTATATATTAGGAAAGCTGAAAATTTAAATATAGCTCATTTGAAAGACATATAAAGCTTTTTTCCATCTTAAAACTAGAATGCTAGGTAATTTTTTAGTTTGTAAAACTTCAAGGCAGGATCACTTTCTTAGTTACTATTGATATAGGTATTAAAGTAACTGTAACATTTTTGTAACACTAGAAGACAAGTATTCACTTTCAGGAAGAAATCAAGGTTTGTTCAGGGTTTGATTTTTTTTTAATCCTAACTGACAAAAGAATCATTTTTATTGCTAGGCCTAGTGCCCCTTACTGAAAAAAAAAAAAAGCCTAGAAACATAAGGACAAGTGCAGGGTCCTGCACCTGGGGAGGAATAACCCCAGGCACCACTACCGATTAGGGGGCGACCTGCTGGAGAGCAGCTCTGAAGAGAGGGACCTGGGAGTCCTGGTTGACAGCAAGTTAACCATGAGTCACCAGT
>JAUBOD010000176.1:205106-215939 GCA_032353885.1 Nothura maculosa
CTGGTAGCCCTGCGCTGGACTCTCTCCAGCAGCTCCACATTCCTCTTGTACTGGGGAGCCCAGAACTGGACACAGTAGGACACATTTTTGCTCAGGGCACTGCTTTACTGTGCTATACTTTACTTTCCTATTACCTATTTTTACTTATTACATGGATATATTATAGCAAAGTAATTATGTAATTTTAGATTTAGATTTAGTAAAAACTTTATTGACAGAATGAAACAAGAACATAAATTTAGACTTCAATGAGCATGTCCTCATATATGAACATTTCTATTTTTATTTCAAATTCCACATCAACATCTACATAACTTACCTTACTTTTTCTTACCAATACAATTCTCATTTCCTCATTCATCATTTTGCTACATGACAATATTGCAAATCTAAAATGATTCATCACTTCTGATGACTGAACAAAATTCAAAATTATCTTCCAAGCGGTGTATGCAAGGACAAACTAGACTTAAAGCTATATAGCATTGCCATAGGAATATTCCCTCTAAATATTCATCCATACACACATAAACATGACACAGAGTGTTGTCTGTGTAATAAATTAAAGAGTAATATAATTCATAAATCATCTTCTTTTGTCATAAATCTGTAGTAGGTTGGTAGGTTTTTGCCCTTAAATATGTCATCAGATAGTAAGTAGACCAATTAGATAACAGTAGTAAGTCAAATTTTGATGGCTTTAATGGTGAGTAAAACCACACAAGTTTTAGTCCAAAACAGAGTGAAACTTTCAACTGTTTCTTCTTCCTTGACTGAACTGAACTGAAACTTTGTTCCTTGACAGTATGAATATTAAGTTAAAAACTATTTGAATTCTTAAATATTACTCTCTTTCTATTAGGCTTTAGGATTCCATTATTTGTGGAAATTAGTCCTAGAACTCAAGAATTTAACTAACTGATAATTAATTGATATTGAAAACAGAGGGTAACAAAAGTGAGGCACTTCAGAGGTTATATGGTATCATGTGCTCAATGTACAAGTAGCACAATGAACTCTAAGTTCATTGTACTATAAGTAGTAGTAGTAGTAATTCTACTATAAGTAGTAGAAAAAAAAACAAGGTGTTTCTATTCTACAACAATCTTCTTTTTTCTATTTTTTTAAACAGAAAATTCCAAAGCATTTCCAGAAGTTTATCACATCATTATATTCTTCACTTTTCTTTGAAATATTTATCACTACCACAGGTTCACAGAATTTTTGTATGTTCCATTTACCTGTCTCTGAGGTAACAGCTGTGACTTACTGGCCTTGAGCAGAGTTCAGAACTGTTTCCTAATTGAGCTTGGATGCAAAGGAATCACTGCACTAAGGGTAAGAACATAACCATGTAGCACTGTTTCAAATCTTGTGCTCTCCTTTCTAAGATGAAAAAGTCTCATTGTTTGAAATGTGCCATATGCTAATAATTTTTGAAGTATTGCACATGAGTTGCTAAATGGCAAGAAAAGGGAAAGCTCAAAAACCATGCATTACAAGAAGAAAAATACATTGAATAAAAAAAAAGTTAATTGAAATTAACTAGTTACCCAGAAAATCAGTAATAATGATGAATTTGTTTTGAACAGAGAGCAAAAAGAAAAAGTATTATTCCACAAAAGATCTTATTTCAGATTATTGGCATAAAGGAGTGGGCTAGGTTTTCAAGCTTCTTCTGGATTTTTTCCTTCGAGTAAAAGAAATGGTAGGGTTTTTTTCCCTTAATGAAGATAATTTAAGACAATGTTGCTAAACAATCAGGCTGTTGCTATTAGTAACATTTCAAAGAGATAAGCATAATAATTACCATTATTAAAAAAAAAAAAAGCATAGGCCTAAGAAAAAAAGACAGAATTTAGATGATGAAAGATGAGGAAAAGGAAAGAGAGATAGAAAAAAGAACATATTTGATCACATGAGAGACTTCAATCAGTCTGATATGTGCTGGAAAGAAAACATGGCTAGGCACAAACAGTACTGTTGCTTCCAGCAGAGCACTGACAGTAACTTTTTGACACCGACAATGGAGGAACCAATAGAGAGAGGTGTGTTGCTGGATCAGGCACTAGCAAATAAAGAAGGATTAGTTCGAGATATTGGAGTAGCCTTATCTGTAGACATTATGAGATGGTGGAGTTCAGGATCCTGCAAGGCGGAAATAGGTAAGATGTAGAATCTCAACTCTGGACTTCAGAAGAGCAAGTTTGGACCCCTTTGGGTACCTTCTTGGAGGAATACCATAACTTAGGGCTCTGGAAGGAAGGAGACTGATCAGTCAAGTATCACTACTCCCAAATTCATGATTGATGCTTCCCTATCAGCAGAAGTTAGACAAAGTGGGCAAAAGAACAGAATGGATGATTAGGAATTCAGGTCTGACAACCTGAAACAGAAGTATAAAGAACATTGAAAAGGAGACAGACCGCTTGGGAGGAATATGGAAATCCTTTCAGGATATGTAGGAATGTGATGAGGAAAGCTAAGGTGTATTTGGAATAAAATCTTGCAAGGGATGCCAAGGATATCAAGAAGAGCTTCCTGCATTACAACAGTAGCTAAATAAAGACTAGGGAAAATATAGGCCAGCTGCTAATCAGGATGGTGATACAAAGAAGGCAGAGTTAATGAATGTCTTCTTTACTTCAGTGATTACTGCTAAGGCCAGCCCTCTGGGATTCTAGACTCTGGAAACAGAAGAAGGTAAGATGAGTGTCCAGTGATGTGGATAAAGAACTGTCTGGGCGCCAGAGTTCAAAAGGTTCTGATCAGTGGTGCCAAGCCTAGTTGGAGGCCTGTAGCAAGTAATATCCCTCTAGGGGCCAGTTCAGGATCCAGTATTGTTCAATTTATTTATCAACGACCTAGTTGAAGGGAAAGAGTGCACCCTGAGCAAGTTTGTTGATACAGAAGTGAGGAGTAATTGATGCACCAGAGGGCTTTGTGCTGCCATTCAGAGGGATCTGGACAGGCTGGAGAGATGTGCAGAGAGGAACCTCATGAGGCTCGACAAAAGCAAGTGCAGGGTCCTGCACCTAAAGAGGGATAACCTCAGGTCTCCTGAGGTGAACTAGGAAGTGTTTCCAGCAGTTTGAGGGAGTTGATCCTTCCCCTCTACTGAGGCTGATGAGGCTACATCTAGAATGCCGGTTCCAATGCTGAGATCCCCAGTACAAAAGAGATCAGAAGCGAATGGAGAGAGTCCAGTGTAGAACTACATAAATGATGAGGAGACTGGAACATCTATCATATAAGGGCAGGCTAACAGAACTGGGCATGTTTAGGCTGGAGAAGAGAGGAATTAGAGGAAATCTTATTTGTATGTACAAATATCTTACAGGAAGATGTCAAAGAGATAGGATCAAGTTATTTTCAGTGGTGGAAAAAGTGCTTTGTGCATGCAAACACTAGATGAAACACTAAGAGTTTCAAGCAGTAGAATAAACAATAGTTACAGAGTATACTATTATACTCTATTTTGCACGCTCATGGGCAAGAACTCAAAAATATCTAAACCTCCCCTTCATCTCAGTCAGTCATGTAACATGAAATGCTTTGTTGGAATTTTTGCACTAAACTAACTGCAATGCATGCACTGTGACAGGTAATACTATCTTTCTTTGATAACTGTTATTTTCTTTAATCAGGAAATTCCAAACACACTTCCATCCATCCTACCGAATCACAGAAAAACTAAATTAATTTAAAATTACAATAAAATCAAAGCAGTAGCTAGTTCTGGAAGGAAAATAAATAAATAAATGCCACATGGCTTGATGATCTCACAACTCCTGAAATATTATTAAAAAAAAATATGATGTGTCAAACTGCATTGCAGTGACATGATGAGAGTGTAAAGTGGACATAAATCCTAGACTTTAGGAGATAAATTTATGATGTACTATATCCTTTCAAGAAATGAAATTACAAAATTATTTTAGAGTGTACCAGTGAAGGTATCTTCATTTTCTTACAGTATATTTTCACCTCTCAGCTGAGTAAAGTTTTTGCAGCAATGGAACCAAATCTAGATCCTATTGAGTTCAATGGATACTGCATCAGGATCAATATTTCTTTCTAAAGACTGTCAGTCTAACAGAAAGAGGAACAGTAAATCCTATCTTGTTCCTGAAAAAGTTGTAACTATAGTGCCTAACTCAGATAGGGAGTGCACAAACATATAATGGTCCCTAAACTCTCACTTTTGAGTAAAATGACTTGCCCAATATCATGCAATAAATAAATGACAGTAGCAGAAGTAAATCCATCCAGCCCTACATCTGTTCTGGGTCATCTTCCATACTCATGTGTACTCTTTAGTAGCACCTTAGGGAAATTTTGCATTGTTCAGTCAGAACCTAATATCAGGAAGCAGCTCAGATGAGCTGCACCTTGACATGCAAAGCAAGACCTGCTGTGCACAGAGGTCCTCCAGCTCCTGAAAAGTTCTGTCTACACAGAGCTACTCCAAGAAGAAAAAGGGCACTCTAAATTCATGCCCCAAACACAAGGTTTAATATTCACTGTTTGCTAAAATCCTCTCCTTTGTAGTCTGATAGTGTGTCCCTACAGCTACTCAAGTCACAAGAGAAGGATGATAAATTAAGAGTGTGATATGAGAGCAAGGGGCAAGAATACTCAGGAACTTGTCTCCTTGTTAGTATTTCCTGCTGGGCCAGAAGACTCCAAAGACTTGGTCTAAGGGAATTTATTACAATGGCAGCTTTCTGCTTGACCAAAAGATGTCTTTCTGCTGAAGTCTCCAGTCAGTGTTTAACATTTCCATCACAGTCCTGCAGGCATTTTAATTTGTCTTTGATAACTGCACTTCAAGCAAAATTAGTCATATTTGTGGTTTAACTGCACTTATCTTTTGATGTCTTTCTTACCTGCACACAGACTTATCTGAATTTTGAGCTTCTCAAGTTTCCATCAACTTGGCAACCAATTCATCACTGCTTAACTACATCATACCACCATCATTCATCACTGATGATAGACTACAGCACCGTCCGTGGCACTGAATTTGAATCTATCTTGAACACAGTCTGAAGAATATTTAAATTGTGAAGAGAAATATTCTGGCACATTTGCCATTGCTACTGCTCCATGGCTCATATTCGCATCATTACCCAGCCCTAGGGTGGTACCAGATAAGGTCAAGCAGCAGAGATTCCGTCCCAGAGTATGTTTCCAAGCTTATGCTATTTGAAATACAGGAATTTCCTATGTTCCTACATGATGAGTACAACAAAAGCAATCCTTGGAAAGTCTCAGAACACAGATAGTTATTACTTCAGAAATGTAATAGTCTTCTAAGTAATAGACTTCAGGAAATAATTGTGAGGTGATAAAGCTGTATCACAGTGCCTTGGTACCAATTTTTTTTCTAGACCTTTCAAACTTCAATAAACACGTGGATGTGAACATGTCCTGTTATTTACATCCATATTCAGGAGTCTGACATTTGAATTTAAATATGTATTCATATTTTGAAATGCCCTGATTTTATAATGGCATGAAATCCATGAAAATACAAAGGATAAGAGTGAGCCATCATATTTTAATTAATATTAGGTTCACCTGCTAAGTTGTGAATTGTCAATTTCCATTGACTCCTTGAGGGATAAACTTGATCTTTAGGCCAGAAAAGCATAATGTCCAGTAGATTATAAAATAATAAATATAAAGATCAGTTGTAGCACTCTGAAGGAATCTGAGTACACACCAGTAGTGACATGTTTACTAACTGTTACTCTATGACTGGCTGTGAAACATAAGCTCATTGGCAAGTAAGAAGAGTCTGGCGGGCATATTGTAGTGAAAGTATTTAATATGAGGCAGAACTAGTGAAAAAAAAAGAGCATTTCTCCTATCCATCATGTGTATTAGAAATACAGTGTGTTGCCATAAAAACTGTTTTTTAGGGTAAAATAATAATAATAACAAAAAATGTATCAAAGATGCCATACTAATTGGAACATTTGAAATATAATTTGCCAGTGCTATCACAGTGCTAATGCCACTAACAATAGCATTGTCAGAAGTCAAACCACTACAACTGCCAAGAGTGTGACACTGTGCTCTGCTGGTGGCAGGCAATAAGGACTGCTGATGTAGCCTGTTCCCTTCACTGAACTGTAAAATAAAGCACTCTCCCTGATTTACTGGCTCATTTGAATGAACTTGACAGCGTAATCCAACAACCTATTCTAGCCTCTGTTTTGATCAATTAAAAAAAAATAATAAAAAAAAGTTAATGTGAAATTTAAGTTAGTTACACAGAGAGCTGTCAAGTAATCTATTATGGTTCAAAATCAGTGTATTGACTCGTCATTGAAACAAAACAGTATGAGATTTTTTTTAAGTCTTCAATGCTCTGTGTTTTCTGAGCTATGGTAAAAACAACATGGAAAGTATCCTTTAAGAAATCTCAGTTGACACTGTGCAAATTTGGTAACAAAATTAGTCACTTTATCTCTGCTGCCTTTAGCAAAAGTAAAATACACTTAAAGCAGTTGCTCACTGTGAAGATGCAATGCAATAATTAGCAATGTGCCTATGCAGGGACAAAAGGGCTGCACAGCAAGACACACACTGTATCTTCTAAAAATTACAGATGAAGATATAGACATATTGTTTATTTTTAAAAAGGATGAGTAATTGTTGCCTCCTTTGAAGGTTAAGAGTCTCTGATTAACTTTTGGCTCATGTATCACACTTGGAGTACCTAAGCTTAATGTCACACTCCATTGAACTCGATCTCACAAGCTTCATGCTTATAAAGGTGTTCCTCTTGATTGCTTTGCATTTGGGCTGCACAGCGATTTAGTTGGAGGCTGACATTGATTAAGTGCAAGAGAACCATGTTTTACTGTGACTACTGCTAGGTCTCTGTCAACAAATCAAGTTTTTCCCCTTCCTTTTTTTCCTGCCTTTTTTATTATTATTAGTTGTTTTTTTTGTTTGTTTGTTTTTGTTTTTTTTGGCTTCCTTCTTAATTCTGCTGTTAGCATCATGCTGCTACTCGAAATGAAAAACATCTTTATAACTGTCTTGTGATTAAACATTTTCTGATTTGCCAATCACTTAAAATGTTTATCTGAAGGGAGTGAAACAATCTGTCCTAAGATTCTCTAGAACATGGAGAATAAATGGGAGGAAAGAGTGCACATCACTGGAATATATGTCCTCAGAAAGGCAATAAAGGCTATTCTTTTCCTTATGCTGCAAGGACTGAAGCACAAATACCACCAATATTTGCATAAGCAGTACAGCAAATGTATCTGGGTACTAAATAGTACTGTTGTGCGCTGTGAAACTTGGCTTTGATGCAAGTAAATAGAGGGAACCTTCTTACTGTTAAAGCGAGCAGAATTTCTTTAATACTTAAAACCAAGTTATTCCTACTATCACTGCTAGTCTTTTTTCAGATACATAGTAGAGAAGAGCAGAAGAGAATTTTTATTTTAAATTGCCTACATTTTCAAATTTACTTTCAAATAATAATTAAGAAATAATTGCTAGAACTAGTAATTAGAAAAGCAATTAAAAGCATTTTCCTCTACAGACATAGTTCCATGGACTGACATATCTTCCATGGGTGTTTAGTTGTGTATCATTTCATATTTGATCCATGTTCTACAGCATTCTTACTTTCATTTTCTGCAGAACTAGATTAGAGATTTAAGATATTCAGACTAAAAGTAACAGAAAACTTTGCAAAAAGCTATCCATCTGCCTTAAGGGACTATTTTGGATTAAACCAAAGAAAAGAACAAATTAAAAACAAAATGAAAAAAAAAATAGAATTTAATGTCAGTCAAAGTTCACAGTTGTGGAGTAAATAGCTGGTGTGAACTCAGAATCAGATTACCTTTTTAAAGGAGTTACAAAATTCACAAAATGAGTTCAATTGTATAGATGTTTCTCTTGCAAGATCTGAATCTACAGATCTAAAAGCCTGCATGTTCCAATAATTCACATACATCATCAAATGAAGCCATTTTAACTATGGCATTCTAGGTAGGCAGATCTAGATATACTGCAAATCACCAAGAATCCTCATTAATCCTGAGAAGGCTGTGAAGAATTTATTCTTTTATGCTGCTCAATGAAACCCTGTGAATGAAGATCACAATTTTTTCCTGTGTACATGGTACTTTAAGATAAAAAATGGGAATTTTTGAAATACAACAGAGGACTGGAAAATAAATTGAATGCAATCAATGACTTTCATAGAATTTCCTCTGAAAAGTTAGCAGCAACCAGAACATTTATGTTGTTTCAGCCTGATTCGGAATGCAACTTCTATATTATTTGCTGTTTTTATAGTAAGGAAGTAATGAAGAAGTCAATCTTGGACATATGAAAATAAAGATTTTTCTAAGTTCTCAGAATCAGGAAGTCTTTTCATAAACTATAATTAGCCTTTTGTATTGAATGAGTACTAATATTTATGCAAGAACTCTTACTTGAAAAAAATATGAACTAGTCTGCAGTGAGTTAAAAATATAGCAAAATATTTTCACACAAAAAAAACACATCTTCTTTGGAAAACTTTAAAATGTTGCCTGAGTAGCTACTACCTTTTCCTACTAAATATAACAGAATATATAAAGGAAATGAAAAATAAAATGCTAACAAAACTTGGGGATTAGGCACTGAGAAATATCTTGTACATAGGTATCTTGTACATAGATATTTAGGGAAGTACAAGCACTCAAATATAACATGAACTATATTTACAGAACTTTCCAAAGTATTATAATTAGTATGAACTTCTACAACTGCAAACAGGTCTCAGTAAACAGTTACTTCAGTTGCTCATTAATGCGCACTTTGACATCATCTTTCTTACTTGTGATAGGGAGAGTAGGATAATAACTCTTTATAAAACAGTGAATAATCTATATTTCATTACCACAGAAATGATATTCTGAGACCTCATTCTTTCTCTCATAAAAAAAAATAGAAAAGAACAAAGAAGAAAAAAAGATGTATTAAGGAAATGATAATCTACAGAATATTCTGATCATTTTGAGACCAAAATAGTCTCTTGTGATCCTCTGTTTCATCTCAAGTATGTTGATCTCATGTTTGATTTTGCAAATGACTCCTGAATTCCCCAGGGTATATAGCAGGAAACATTAACTTTAGATATGTGAACATGGACTGACAATAAAAACTTTTCTGGATCAATCATTTTACCTTTTTTTTTTTTCCTGGTAGCCGTTACTTCACTGCATAGTGGAAGAGGACATTAAGGAGAATAAATTATGTTAAACAAATAAACATCATGTGGTCTAGTTTCACTCTCTGGAGAAGCTTCTACACTTCACTAGGCTGAGGACAGGCTAGGAAGGTACAGTAGAGCACTGCTGTGCTCCACTGACTGCTTCTAACTTCCAATTTTTCACTGCTCTTCTGGCAAAATTATAAATTAAAGCTGGGAGAAGCAAGTAACTATATAAATAGGTATAAATATATAAATACATATATTTATATGTATGTATGCATATGGATATATTTATGCATCAAGAAAGGCTAAAAATTCAATCCTTCAAGGTGCTAAGTACTCTTGTACAATGTATCCAATTTACAGACCAGAGTTGCTTATATTTTCAGAAACTTGTAAACTACGCTTCTGGATTAAACATAAATATATATTACTATGCTCCAGAAAATAGACATTGATATAAATACCAAAAAATCATTTAAATCAATTTAAGATTTCAGAAGCTTCAGATATTCATGGATAAGGCTCCTTGAAATTTGCATGCAAAAATACTTTTTTTTCTCCCCAAGAATAAAAATTTCTTTCACCAGTAATCATGCATGTTATTTCCCAGTAGGCTTGGAACAGATAATAGCTTTTTACAGACTGTGTAGATATCTATTTTGAAACTTTATATTTTCTAATTTCAGCTCCATAAGTATCATAGGAATTAGTTGAGCAGAAGTGGAGTAAGTAAGAGGAGGAGAACATGCTCTTTATTTTTATTATTAGCTTTAGTGTGTGTGCCTTGATTTTTCATATTACTTTAACATCCACTTTACATTTTGTAGGAAATATGTGATTTTATGAAAAAGTCAACTAGAAATTTTCATCCGAAAAAAACAACAAACAAAAAAATTTGTATAGGAAAAATAATAGAACAGAGTGAAAGAGCTTATTGAATTTTTGTTTGCACTTGATTCTTTTATTCTGAAGAAAACAATATCTTTGTCATGCTTTGGAAATCCTCCTTTAGTACACAGAGGAGGAAAATCTGGTACAATGAATTGGGGTAAGCTCTTCTTTAGATGTTTCAGGAAAAGACTTTGATAAATGATTTACTGGAGTGCTCTAAAATTACAATTTTCTTGCTAAATGTTCACAGGCTCCAGGTGTATCATCTATACTTATAAATTATCACAGTTCCTGTCATGAATTTTTCTTATCATATAGATTAACATTCTGATAAACTACATTGACTTTTAATGTAATATATTAAGCAAATTAAATCAAAGATACTTTAAAATATACCTTGGTGACAGAGGATGTCGAGAGGGCAGAGTTACTAAATGCCTTCTTTACCTCTGTCTTTACTGCTAAGGCCATTCCCCACGAACTGCAGGGCTCAGGTGCAAGAGAAATAAATGGGCTAGAGGAAGACCTTTCGCTGGTTGAGAAGGACTGGGTTAGGGATCACTTAGACAAGCTGGGCACTCAAAAATCTATGGGCTCAGATGGGGTGCACCCAAGAGTGGCTGGGGTTATTGCTCAGCCTCTCTCCATCATCTTCGAGAGGTCCTGGAGAGCAGGGGAGGTGCCCGAGGACTGGAAGAGAG
>JAUBOD010000176.1:228855-268855 GCA_032353885.1 Nothura maculosa
CTCCCCAGGTGCAGGACCCTGCACTTGTCCTTATTGAACCTCATGAGGTTCCTCTCTGCCCAACTCTGCAGCCTATCGAGGTCCCTCTGGAAATATTTTGGAAATTCAGAAATATTAGAAATATTTTGGAATTCAAAAGGCATATGAAGCTTTTTGGTTCTAAGTGACAAACTGCAGTGTTAGCTCAGGCAAAGCCATAATGCCCTTACTATGCAGGACTGCGACTGTCTTCCTCACAAAGTTTGGTCTGTTTAACATAGAAATGAACATTTGAATTAGAGAAAGAGCAGCTTCAGCTCCAGAAGTGTTTGCTTAGTGCCTGCTGGCTCCACATTGGTTTCCTCTGCCTCACCAAGCAGGGCTGTGGCCTTTGGATCACAAGAAACCTAGTTCATTTCCCTGCTATGAAAGCATACAAAGCACATTCACACAAAGTCTAGGCATTGTATGGGGGAAACTCTGCTAATTAGAGAAATCTGCTCTGGTTTTCAAAGGAAAGACACAATAAAAATCAGAAAAAGGAGTCTAAACTCTCTACTAGTGAAGAGATTACTTTGTTTTTCAAGAAAGCAGTTGAATTTAGCATAGCAGTACATCTTAATCCTGAAAAAGTTTGAAAATTGTTGATCATCCTCAGGCTGATAAAAAGAAAAAAAGTATAAAAGAGTCTCAGTTTAGAAAAAGAATTAATAAATATATCATAAATCAAGACCTATTATCTAAGTGATTGGGACCACTAAGAATTGTTTCCTTGCAAGCAGCACAGACAGTTCCAGTAACCAGTTTAAAAGGCTTTCTTCACCTCTTCCCCAAGTAAAATTATTAGCATCCAGATAAACTAGTAGAATAATTTATCCAAAGCTTGCAAATTGAAAATGTTAGCATTCTTTCAACTGAACAATTTTGAGCAGCTTTTTTCAATTATTTTTATGTTGTTTCCTCTCTCATTTTTATAACAGGCAAGCACCAGGAACTTGCAGCCAAGATTCATTTGCTGGAGCAGTAACATTGCACAGGGAGGAGGCTTTGCAAAGGATAGATTCTCTTTGCAAAGGATAGATAGTGATCTCTTTAGTGGGAGTCAGGGAAATAAGTTTGTGGGGTAGGTGGCAAGTGAGAAAGGTGTTATTCTATGATGAAACAAAGCAGAACGAGCAGTTCTGCCCTGATTATTTCCTGCATTCTTCCTCCTGAGTCTTTTAGTCCTTATTACAAATGTTCCTCACTACCTTATGCAGTAAGACTTACTTTACCCTTTTGCAAAAGGTGACTTACGTGCAAGACATAGCATTCAATAATAACTCTAAATATCCATTATTGATTTGCAGCACCAGCACCTTCACCAATAGGTCTTATCCTCTCTACTTGTCATGATGGGAGACTGAAAAGAAGAAAGTGGAAGTAAAGGAAGAAATGATGAAGAAAGATTAGAAAGGGCAGAATGAAAAAAAAAGTATGTAGTTGTGTGCCTAAGGGAACTCTAGGACATGCTTTCAAACTCACAAATCAATAATTAATATTTAAAGAAGAAATAAAAGCCAGGTCAGCAGAAAACCTGCTCTAGAAGTAACCAGACAAGTAAAGACAATTTTATTGATGCTTTCATTCTGTTGACCCATTTTTACGGACTTGTATTGCAGGATACCTCTAGTTACCCACACAGGAGCAGCATTTCAAAAACCTTAAAACAAAACAAAATAAAATAAAATTTTAAAAGCCAGTGAATATTTTATCAGTATTCATTAAGGACAAAACAATAATGATGAGACCCATCCAAATCTATGAAACTTGGAATAGCTCCTGTGAGCCAGGAAAATGCCACAGGGGCTTTGTCAGAGTAACAGAGTCATTTATTATTATTGCAAGCATGTTCACTCTGAGCAGAACTTACTGCTGGCATAAACAGAAGGTGTTGCATCCATCCTATTCCTTCCTAGTGAAAGGAGCTAGAGACAAAAACAGACGTCCACTTTTACCTACTTTTTCTCAAAAAAGTCATATTTTGAGAAGCTGCATCAGATCCTAAATGTTACACTGCAGTAAGACAGCATACTCAATGCAAAACAATGTGAGTCAGTCAGGGGAAAGATATATACCATGTGGGGCAACTAGAAATTGGTAAGATTTAGTGAAATCAGCCATAAAAGGAACAATTCCTGTCAGAAACAAAGGAACAAATCTGTAAATCTAACATGCTAAGATAAGGTTGTTACTGTTCAGCAGAAATGGAAAGAGCAATAAACTAATTCCTCCTTAACATGACATAAATCCAGCATAAGCCATTATGCTATTCATGTAACCAAGATGAAAATCTGGAAACAGGATGATAAGATATTCCTTCATCTACTACTTAGAAATCAGTGCTATATCAAAAAGAAAAAAAGAAAAATAAAGAAAAAGGAAAAAAGAGAAGAAAAAAAAGGAAAAAAGAGTAGGATCCTCTTAAATTTTTCTGTTTTGTAAAAGAAAGTAAAACAATAAAATGGAGAGAAAAAAGAAAATACAATCCTCAGCTAGTCTTCACATCCTACCTTGAAATCAAACACTCCTTTCTCTCAATTTTGCATGGAATGCATTGTTGACAAAATTCCCTATACAAATTTCTGCCAGGTAACATGGCTCAGATATGTTATAGAATTTTTCTTTCTCTCTCCTTTTTTTATATAAAAGTATTCAATAGAAAATGAAAGCAATTTTTTTAAGATCTTTTTAATCAAGCACTATAAAAGTCAGTCAGTTGTTCATGTTAATATCTTATATTGTCAATAGACCTTAATGTAGATTTGAAAATGTCAGCGGTCCTGCATTCTGTTAGCTCAGACTTTGAAAAGCCTTTTTTTTCTGAGGAGTGATAAGTATGTCTTGAACGTAATGCCATGTAGATTTCATTTAACTTTCCATCTATTTCTTTATGGAATCCATATTGTTGGTTTCTATGTATAAGTTTCATCAGCCTATTTGCTGCTTCTTCCTATTAACCATGGTAGTATTTGTGGTGCAATCTATATTTGTTGTACAATCACCATATTTTCGATTCATACAATTCTAGTTCATTTCCCTACATCATTTTCATACTTTTCTGTCCTCTGTTTACATTATGACATTTTCTCATATATTCCTTCTCATTTCAATTTCAAAAAGTATTTTGATGGCTTTTAAAATGCTGAATCGTTATTTTAACTCATATCTTTCTCTTCCCATGCCCCTCAAGTCCAGCTATGATTCAAGTTCAATAGATAAAATTATCACTCAGATACAGAAGCTCTATATAGAGATCTATATAGATCTCTTAAAAAGTGAAGTACAAAGTTTCATATCAGCTCTGCACTCTCATCTTGATATTGTATGAAAGATTTTTGGTAAGGCAGCATCTCAGCAAGAAAACAAAGGTCTTTCTTAGGCATGTGTCTAAAATGCTTAAGTGACTATCTCTTTCTCTTCACTTAGTCATGCATTTGTAGCATGCATATTTTAATGACATTTTTGGAATAATAAGTTATTATTATGATTTAGTATTTATTAATTTCTCACAAACTAGATAAGAAAACTCAATCTCTCCCTTATTATTAATTAAATATACCAAACAAAGGTACTTTATCAAATATAATTTTCTCCATATATTTCCACTTAAAATCTTTAAAATGTTATGGAATTCAACGTGAAATTCACATCACTGTGAAGTGTTGCTGCAGTCATCTGAATTTTTTTCCACTCAATGGCTGAAAGCAAAATGAGAACTCAACGGCAGTATGAAACCAGCGGTATTTATCAGCATAGAATATCCTGGCTTTTTTTAAGAAAAAGTATATAGCACAAGTATTTACTCAGATATTCTTCACTATTTTAACGTATACATTGCCTACACTTCCTGAATACAAGCAATTTTCTGCAATCTTTTGTACTTTTCCCTGACTTACATGCTATGTTTCACAACTTATTTTATTCCTTTTATTTCTACTACATATGTGCTAATCTACATATCACTCTTGCTGGCAGAGAATCTAAATATAAATCTTCTATATGAGTTATTCCACAAGATATTATGGACCCAACTGTTATCTTTCAGTAGAAATCAAAACCTGAAATTCTGCCACTTACATGACAGCAAAATATTGAGATCTTGAGTACAATTCTCTTCCACAGGACTTACTATGTTGATTGATAGCAGAACATCTGATAGAAGGAGGTGCAACATGAGAACATATGATGAAAAAAAATATGGTATTATTTCCTCCTGTTGAGCTTAGTTCATAATCTGGTTATTTGGAAGTTTTGGCCTGGCACAAGTGATGGGGAAAAATACTCCCAGCAGTATTTTTGAATTGAGAAGTTGAGGAGTATTTTCTCCTCAACTAGTTTTACCACCAAAGAAGAAAAAAGGGGATCAGCACTCTAAATAAGATCAGTGGTCTAAAAAACTATCCAGTTCCCATCTGTGCTTTGAAAAGTATGCATTAGTAGTGAAAACCTCCATTAAAATCTTTAGACAATAGGCCTGTGCTAAATGACAGGAACTGAGAATATAATCCACAGTTTAATTGTATTGTTTGCTCTTTGGGTAACCACATAAATCTTGCCACTAGGCAAACAATAGTTTCTCTGCCAGTTCATCCCACATTAAATGATTAGTAATTCTTTGGTGGTCTGTCTGATTGATGTAAAGATGTTCCCTATTTTTGTTTGTTTGTGATTCTTCTTGCTCCTGCAAAATGTCAAAGGCAACTTCAACAATCCAACTTTATAGGCAGCAGGTGGAAATGAGTAACATTTTTGCTTTCTGAAATAATAAGGCAATCCTTGGCTGCTGCCAGATTTACTTACTAGATGTGGTCAAAAATCATGCCCCTAAATAAGGCATCACTGTTTAAAGCTTGAGCTGGCAGACCATCATTCCATTTCAGAAGTGTTTCAGAATTCAATTTATAGTTTTTGCTGTGGAGCTTCTTGGCTTCTGCTGCAAAAGACTCAATAAAAAAGAGAGACATTTATTTCAGTATTAATTTTTTTTCCAGATGCTCTTTTGATTTTGTACTGCTAATCCTGGCCTTAAATTAGAATGTAAATTGGCAGAATTTTCAAAAGTAAGGTTATTTAGAAGAGTGCTGCTTTATCTCTTCTTTTGATATCACTGAGCATAAACTTAAAAAGAAGATTCCTATCATTTGTTTATTGGTAAATGAGATGAATAGAATTCTACAATAAATATTTATTTTCAGTCTTTTATGTAATATAATGTTTACAAATTCTAGCCTTAATTTGAATTGAGGTATTCATGTAAATTTATTTCCTTAAGTAAACTGAGAATTAGGAAAAGCTTAGAAGACATACAGGAAGAGAAGGATCTAGTTTAATGTCACACAGTCAACCTAAAAATAATGCATAAAATAGTAATTTCCTTTCCGGATAAGACTGGCTGAATTCTTGTATATTGCTGAATAAGAGATTCAAGTAAACATTTCAAGTTTCAGTTTTCTCTTAAGCAATCATGTTCTTTCAACTTCTAAAATTCTATTACTGTATTACCCAGAGTACTTTACACAAGCTTCCAAACCAGAACACTATTTTTCCCATGACTCAAAAATGATACAATTATAGAATAAACAAAAAAAGTACCAGGCTAGGTAATATTGAAAAACATGGAAACAAATTCTACCTCTTCAGCTAGCTAATCAAGTCCCTGGGAACACATTGCTCAGATGTCCCACTCGTGGTAACAGTTCCTCCTTTAAAGCAAAGACTGGCCCAAGATTATTGCCTGGATTTTGAAAGTCTATCTGGAATGTTTTTCAAGACTTTTTTTTATGACCACATTCCCTCTTGTTGCAACTAACTGCAACAAATGCTTTATCCCCTTTCCAGGAGATCTGGTGATTCAATTCCAAGTTTATGAAAGAAACTCTGTATTTTATAGTATATGCTTGACAATTCCTAACTACTCCAATGATTTACCTACAAAAGTATCTCCTTCCAAAAACACATTCCTTAGTTTGTCTTGATTGTGCTTTGCTGATAGGTATGGTTACAAAGAAAGCTTAGATCATCCCTCTGCAAATAATTTCATATGGTGATTTCATTTGAGTACAGGGATCAGGCTCATGATGCAAAACAAAACAACAAAAATATCTTGCTTTGTTTCAAGTAGGCAGCATCACAGAGAGCAGCCTGACTGGCATGTTATCTGCCTTCTGTATTTAAAGATTACTGCTATTTTGTTTCATGTCATTTATGTTCAAAAAGTTCAGCAGAGCAAAATCAGATAAGAAGGTCCACAAAGATTAATTTTGAAGTTCTTATTAAAATCGAATAACATAATCCTAGAAAAGAGAAAATCCTTTCTCTTTTTACTTGCTTGTTTAATGGGACCAACAATGGAATTATTATAAAGACATGGTATATCTGGAAAAATATTTTGAAAGCTGTTTTTTTGAGAGTTGTGCATTTGCAATGCAACTAATATCATCATGCCTGTTGACCTGTGGGTCAACAATTTCTCACTGGAAATGATCACTGCATGTTTTTCAAGATAAATTTGAATTAGAACTACTGAGTGGATACATTATTAATTGTAACAAAAAAAAATAAACATAATGTCCTTAGTCTAGCAGAACCTTCTTCCTCCTGGTCAAGAATACAGAAGATTCTCAGTTCTTTCATTTGCACTGGTCTAATAGCGAACTGCAATTTCTACTATTCATTTCAGAGGTGAATAAAAGTCGTTATCAATGGCAATCTCTCAACATTAAGATTATTCTTCCAGAGAACTTATTCTTTTCTTTTTCATAAAGTTTTAGAAAATTCATACAATAAACGATTTGCTCAGAATAGCAGATAGCAGAATAGCAGACTTCAAAGAGCCAAAAAAGAGCATGAACTCCGAATTGCTTTTATTTTTATAATCACTATCCAATCCTCCTTTGCTTATATTTAATCTATTCTTCAGGTGTATCCATGTTACATCATATTAAGGTATGTACTTTTAAGTTGGTAGTTAGTTGACCTATTTCAAAGAGTCAACCTGAAGCTCTATAAAGTACGAAAGACCTGTAAGGAATTCTACTCACTCCGAAGAGGAATGAGTGATGCTGTGGCCACCTGGATCACAGAGTTTTTTTTTATATATTCAAGTGGGTAGTCACCGCTATCATGTAAAGATAGACTTCAACTTCTTTCTGGATCCAGTATCCAGTATGTAGAATAATGGTAGCATGTTATTTTGAAATTGACTCACTAATTGTACTTTTTTTTTGGTCATATTAAAAGAAATTTGCAAAAGTAGAATAACTCTAAGGCAATGTAAACAAAGAAATATCTCAGGACTATCATCTCTCAACTCTTGGTAGGGCTATCATCTAGCATTTCTTACTTTTCTTCACTCTCAGCAAACAGCTTCCAATCTAATTCATTATATGGGACCTTTATTTCCCTGTTTTGCCTTGTCTGTTTTTTCCTCTTATTCCTCTGCAGCTCAGAGGCAAGCAGTTCCTGGGGAAACAACAGCAAGTGGGTGGCCTAGCTCCTCATTTTCATAAAACTTTTATGAAAGACCAGAAATGCTGCAAATAGAGGGAGGCATGACCACAGAGAGGATGTTGGAATAGACAGACAAGCTCTAGGACAAGACTGTCACAATCCTGCTGTCCCACCAAGCTTTACTGTTCCCTCAGATCATTTTCCCCAAACAGTTCTTGTTCTTTCAGATGTAAATTCTTTTGTTAGTTTTTCCCTAGACAGCAATTCTGATTCCTCATTACTTCTTGTGCGGACCTGTTCCCTCAGTACACCCCACTGGCCTGATGAGCAATTGTTTGCAGAGCCTGTTTTCTTTTCTTTTGTTTCCAGTTTAATTGTTATTTGAATTTACCACATTCACAGGAACAACTCCTGCATAGTTTACCTACTTTTGTAATTGATGTTGCTTACTCCTCTCTTCTGTTAAGATCAGTGTTAAAATCCTGACTATATTGCATCTATTACTAATATGAGATAGAATAATTCATTTTACATTTGTTTTCATTGCAAATATTGAAATTCAAGCTCAAAAACATAAATTTGCTTAGTCTCCTGGACACTTAAGATTCATAAACCAAATTTGAGATATAATCAAAATACAAATTTGTGATTAGCAAAGGTTAGATTGGATTCTGACCAAATTCTGAATGATTACCACTTCGCTATGTACGCCAAAATAGGTTATACACGCACTCCTTTCCACTTCCACTTGCTTACTACATTTTAATTCTACAAGTTACAATTATAAAGCAATTAATTACACATAATAGCCAGGGATCCTAGTACACAAGTTTGATTACCAGCTCATGTTTTTTTTGCCTCTTTCTGTTTCATTTCATTATTTTTGTAGCATTTGAGTTAGGCTATTACATATTACCAGTATCATTTATAATTCCCATAGCTTGATAGCTCATGGTTCAGACCTTTAATACTTCTTCAGATCTCTTAATCCATCAATTATTAACTACTGATTGATAATGTTAATATCAATTAACTGTTAATGCTATTAAAATAAATTATTAGCAAATTGTTTAGTTCTCAAAAATCTAGTAATTCTTGGCACTGAAGTGCATCGATGTATATGCTAATTTCATGTGCATATTCTCCTCTCTACATTTCACCAGTAGTTATGTTTGCAGTACACCTACTCTCAGAAAATATATTCCAAACATTTTCCTTTTCCACCAGACATTTTTGCTTTAAATTGCCATTTAAATATTCTAAGTTTCCAAGTGTTGAATTTCATAACTCCGTGTTCAAATAGAGACCTATTTCTGCAAAATAAATCTGTGACTTTTTAAATGCAACCTTACACATGCACTTCAATAGTTAGATTAGCCTCTTTTAAAGAGTGTAATATTATTATAAACAATAAGGCTGAGCTCTAGAGAATCTCATATATTCAAAATGGTCATGGGAAAACTAGTCAGAGTTTACCTTTCCATCTATCCCCAATGTTCACAGTTAGGCTGTAGTAAGTGGATATAGTGTAAAACAGAAATATCTGATGTGACAGGTAATCAATAATGTTGAGTGTCCTGGCACAGTGTGCCTTCTGGAAATTAGCATGCAATATGTCACCCCTCCAAAGAGGAACATTTGATCTGTAAATTTTTAGACTTTTGAAATGAACTGCAACCTGTCTGAGGGGCTTCATTTCCAGTTAGGAGCCAGGGAAAGGAAGCCTTTCACTGCACTCAGCCCTTCAAAGTTGTTGTATTGAGAAGTTGTTGTATTGAGCAGGGAACACTTTGAGTGAAAATTAATTTGGAAGACACATTTTACAACAACGGAAGTTGTTGGAAAGTTGTTGTATAGTAAGTGAGGTAACTCTGAAGGACTGAGATTTGCTGAGGGTTTAATATCTCTCAAGCACAGGCAAAACCAAAGTTCTTGAGATGAAGGGAAACACTGAGGATACAAGAATTTTATGCCAAAGGGTGTGAGCTACACAGCAGCTAATGAAGGAACCTTAAAACAACAATAAAGCTCTGAGACCAGAAGAGAGACCAAGAGCACAAAGGAAGATTTAGAACAGGTAGCAACTCAAAACTGTTGTTTTCAAATGCTTATTTTCTAATAAATAGCTGGAGAGTTGAGCAGAGAGAAACCTCATGAGGAACCTCATAAAGACAAGTGCAGGGTCCTGCATCTGGGTAGGAATAACCACAGGCACCAGGACAGATTATGGGTTGATCTGTTGGAAAGGAGTTCATGAAGAGGGACCTGGCAGCCCTAGCGGATGAAAAGTTAGCCTGGAAACAGCAATCTGCCCTTAGAGCCAAGAAGGTTAATGGCATCCTGACCTGCATAAGGAGAAGTGTTGTCAATAGGTCAAGGAAAGTGATCCTGCCTCTCTCCTCACCTCTGGTGAGGCCACACATGGAGAACTGTGTGCAATTTGTTGTGTTGTGTTGTATTGTGTGTGTTTACCTAGAGAAGAGAAGGCTAACAGGGGATCTGATTAAAATCCCTAAGTACCTGAAGAGGGAAAGTAGGAAGGAAGGGGTCAAGCTCTTCTCAGTGGTGGCCAGTGATAGGACAAGGAAATATAGGCAGTTCCATCTCCACGTGAGCAAGAACTTCTTTCCTATAAAGGTGGCAGAGCCCTGGAATAGGCTGCCCAGGGAGGTTGTGGAGTCTCCTTCTCAGGAGATCTTCAAACCCCATTGAGATGCAACACTGTGCCCTGTGTCCTGGGCGTCTCTATTGAAGCATGAGGGTTGGATTAGATAATTTCTAAGAGTTCCTTTCAACCTTAACCTTTCTGTGATTCTGTGATTTACTTTACAGATTACAGATTTCCAGGATAAGCTGAAGTCAAGTCTGAGGTTATAAACAAAATATATTACAAAGAAAAAGTTATCCTGATATGGCAAAAAACTTCATCTATCATTAAAGGAAGCAGAATGTTTATTAAGAGTGGGTAATATCTTACAGATGTTAGCAGAGCAGATGATAGAATAACAGAGTATTCCTAAAAATAGTATCTTTAGTAATACTTATGCTACTTTGTCATACTGTATCATAATGAATCTTTATGGAGATAAATAGCATCTCAATTCTTCCAAAACATGAAGTATGATAAACTATTAATAGCAGGGGGGAAAAAGTGGCCAGAATTCAGTTCATTCCAATTGCTATCACTCCAATAAAAATATTTTTAATATTAGTCCTCCAACAAGAAAAGACTAGCTGTTTAATGTCAGTATGATATGGTTGAGTGTAGCATATCTAGATTCTGATGTATAATCTTTTAAAATCTATAGAACAGGAAACCTGAATGATTTTCTTACATTCCACTTGGGATTTACACTTTTAATGAGACCTGAAGGAGACTATGTATACAAAAAAATCCACCAAAAGCTATCACACTCTATCAACAGTGTTCCTTTTTTGATTCTAGGCCCATCAAGTAGTACTATTGAAATTGTTACCATTAGATTCCTATTGAATGAATCAGCAGTATCCTGGTTCAGAAAAAAAAAAAGTCTTTAATTGTAAAGTATATTTAAATATCAGTGTTTGGAAACACTTGTTAATCAGAAAAAGTTCTCTCAGAATTCAGAATTCAGAAAAAGAAAAATAAAATTATTACATTCCACATGAATTCAATTTTACTCTCAGATGATACTTTCCTGAGGAGGCTCTTGTTAGCAGTCATAACCTCCATACAAACACTATGAGGTTCTTCAGAGTCTTAGTATGTGCAATTTGTAGGAATTCCTATTCACAGAATCACAGAATCTTCAAGGTTGTAAGCGACCTCTACAGATCGCTTAGTAGACTAACCTACTGTAGAAGATCGAACCTGAGTTACAAGAATTGATTCAATATGAGTTTACCATCTTGCCCGTTTGTTGCAGACTTCAGCACACTTTTATGAAGTAAGCCCACGCCCCCAATCTGTCATCAGTCCAATGAGGATTTGACATGTTCTCTTCTTATCCCTATCTTGCCACTGTCTCCGGGGCTGGCATCCAATCCTTGTAAGTTTACCTATAAGGTCCCAGATGCAATACCTTTTCTGCCTAAAAGCAAGTGCGCCACAGCTCCTGTCCAATCAGCTTCATGGTCACGCAGCAGCCGCACAGCTGCCTTTGCTTATAGTCCACTGATGGAACAAGTGCACTGTCGGCCTTGAAGTTCTGCTAGCAGAATCTACTAACAAGGCATTCTGCCTGCTAAAAGACACTGCGCATTCCTACAACCTACTCCAACCTTCCCCACTCAAGCAGGCACATCTAGAGCACAGGGCACAGGGTGGCATCCAGGCGGGTTTTGAAGACCTCCAGAAAAGGAGACTCCACAACCTCCCTGGGCAGCCTGTTCCACTGTTCTGTCACCTTCACTGTAAAGAAGTTCCCTCTTACCTACAGGTGGAACCCCCTGTGCTTCAGTTTGCACCCATTACCCCTTGTCCTATCACTGGCCACCACTGAAAAAAGCTTAGCCTCCTCTTCCTTACAATCTCCCTTCATGTATTTACATGTACATACATGTTGACCAGATCCCCTCTCAGCCTTTTCTTCTCCAGGCTGAACAAGCCCGATTCACTCAGTCTCTCTACATAAGAGAGATGTTCCAGTCCCTTAATCATCTTTGTCACTCTTCGATGGACCCTCTCTAGGAGCTTCACATTGCTTTTATACTGGGGAGCCCAGAACTGCACGCAGTATTCCAGGTGCGGCCTCACCAGAGCAGGGTAGAGGAGCAGGATCACCTCCCTTGATCTGCTGGAAACACTCCTCCTAATAAAGGTCAGGATCCCATTGGCCTTCTTGGCCACAAAGGCACCTTGGTGTCAACCAAGACTCACAGGTCCCTCTCTGTGGAGCTGCTTTCCAGCAGGTCGACACCTAATCTGTCCTCATGCCTGGGGTTATTCCTTCCCAGGTGCAGGATCCCGCATTTGTCCTTGTTGAACCTCAGGAGGTACCTGTCTGCCCAACTCTCCAGCCTGTCCAGGTCCCTCTGGATGTCAGCACAGCCCTCTGGAGTGTTAATAACTCCACCTAGTTTGGTATCTTCCACAAACTTACTCAGGGTGCACTCGGTGCCCTCATCCAGCTCATTGATGAACAGGTTGAACAGCACCGGGTCCAGTACTGACCCCTTGGGTACATCACTGGCTATGGTCCTTCGACTGGACTCGGCCCCATTTATGACCACCCTCTAAGCGATGCCATCCAGCCAGTTCTCAATCCACCTCACTGTGCACTCGTCTAGACCACAGTGGACAAGTGGTCTATTGCTGAAAGGCAATCAGCCAAAATATGCCAGATAAGATACCTCTGCAAGCTTCTCCCATAATACTGCCATGAACATTATTGGAAGGTTAAAATTTCAGAAATGAAACATGTCATTTAAAAAAAGGCAGAAAAACCAACAGGTAAAGAAAGTTTCATCAAAGAAATCTTATGTCAGATCGGATTGGGGAGGAAGATCTTACAGGATGCATTGAAACTGTAATTAACAAATGTATTTGTATTCCTTCAAGAAAGTGACAATTTAAAATAGCCTATATTACTGAATTTTTTTATTGAAAAACAGTGTGGTATCAATCCTCCTTGACATTTATAACAATGACAAAATATCCTCATGTAATATTGCTTAAATGGCATAATAAATGCTGTCATATTCCCCTTCTGTGTACTAACAGAAAAGTGCAATCCTTTGTTCTGTGCCTGACTGCATTTGCACATTACAGAAGTATGAAATATTTACAAAGGGAAGGTTAAATCAATACAGCTTTAAAATTTGCACTCCTGTCTTCTGGGACTTATATCATCTTGATTTAATGAAGTAAAAGGAGAGAGACTGTTGGCATACAGAAAAAAAAAAATCGTTTTCCCTGTATTGTACATAGAGAGAGTATTAAAGTAGAATTTGCTGGTGATTCATGCAGTAATTAATTATTACACCTTTTATGCTTAAGTTATTATTTGAGTTGTCTCATTTGCAAAACAGAGAAACCAACTACTAAGTAAAAAGAGGAAAGAGGAAATGGCATGCATTCAATAGAAAAGAAAAATAATGCTTAACTGGTGATGATTATTAGTGGGTTTAACATATAAAGCATTCTTTGGGATAAAAAAAATGAAACACATTTAATTTACCAGACTTTCCTATAGACTCTGGAAGAAAAAAAGATCAGGATGTATCTAGACAATGTGAAGTCTATAATTAAAGAACCATATACGTATGGTCTTATCTTGTTGTTTGGGTACTTATGCTCATAAATCAAATTAGCATAAATTATTGTAACACATATATTTTTCAGATCAGTTCCATAGCAGGAAGACCTATTGGTATTCATTAAGCTTTCACTTCATCCATGGAAGAATGACTAACTTTCTGCTTTAATCTTGAATGTAGCTGTGAAAGATAGTCACAGCACAACATTTGTTTGATAAATCCAGAGAATATGGCTTGCTTATGACATATCTGCAAGAAGAACTAGGATTTTTTTTCCTAAATAAGTTTTGTCCATTACTGAGAATTGTTTTAGGCTGTTTAGAAATGTCTTCACTGTCTGTGGCTTTACATTTGCTACACAGTTAGGTGTTCACTCTTTCATACTCACTATTTATGGAGTACAATAAAATGATTTAATGAACAGACAATTTTTCCTCTTTGATTATGCAAATAAACTTGAATAAACCAGAGGAAGGAAATCAAAAAGACTCAAGGTGGTCTTGTACATTACTACAAAGTATCATTCATAATTATTAATTTGATACTTATTATTAAAACTGAAAATAAACCTTTCACATTTTTCCAGGTTCTACTGATAGTTAAAACTGTTAACAGATAAAATTCAGAAGCAGGTTTGAATAATAGTTTTAGTTTAATTCTCTTTATGGTGTCTATCTATAGACTCAAAAGTTAGAGTAAAGTAGGTTTTCAGGGAAATTGTACGTAGGAGTTTTTAGGTTGAGTCTTTCTATGGACTGTGTACATTTAGTCTTGAGTCTGAGGGGTGTGGAAGAGGCTCTCAGCTGGAAGGAGGAAATGGAGAGCAAGAGAGGGACATCCTTTAAAGACTCTATGTGGACAGGAAGGAATGAAGTGTTCTCAATTGTGGTGACTCACACTATTGCCCAACAGCTATTTTCTTACGTAGATGTTTCATACTATGGTCTTTTACTTTGAGATGACAGCCAAGCTGCTGGAGCTGGGATCCTTCTTGTGTCCTGCCTTGTGTATCATTGCCCTTCATACCCTCCTCCTACTTCCTCTCCAATGCACCTGGTGCTTCACAGCTCTCCCCTGCCTACCTCAATATCATCCACTAAAGGGAATCTCTTTGTTTTCTTTCCTCAAAGTCTGAGATTTTCTCTCTTAGAAGTTTTCACCACATATCCAGGTAAGTGTCTGCAATGAAAATAAAAACTAGTGATGCCAGGTAATACTGCATATGGGTGCGTATATTTAATTATATTATATATTACCATCATATTACATACATAAAAATAATCATCAGCCATGAAAGTTAGAGTTTACAAAATACCACACATGATCTTTCCAGCAACTGCAACCATAAGCATGTATGATTCTATGAAGATACAATCCAGTGTGTGAAGCAATTAAGTTCCATACTTTGTCATTCTTCTCTTTCTGGAATCTTTCATCCTTCTGCACAACACATCTTACAAACTTTACAGTTAGTGAGGTAAAGACACTACACATATTTTTCATTAAAAATCTTTCTTTTATTTCTGTCCATGATCTTATACATTAATTTATTAGAGAGGTCCATACAAAAGAAAAAAATGTTTATAAAGTCATAAAATTAAGAAATGTATCATAATGTAAAAGAACATCAGATCCAGTACAATAAACTCTAAATCAGGTATTTTCTCATTTTTAAACATTTAATTCTGTAACCTACTCTTAATTAACTTCCTTTTTTGATACAATAAGATAAAATATGCCAAAGCATGTGGCATAAAAATTTCTTTAAAAGTTAGGAACATTTGTAGTGCAGGAGCTCATGGAGTTTCTAATCTTCAATATTTTTTCAGAAAGAGATCAGTAAGCCACAGTAATCTCATTCGAAACAAAGTTATTCTTTTTCTCATACCTTTTTATGTTCAAAGCATAATATTTTAGAAGACTTGCAGGGAAAATCTTGTCCAATGCAAGACAAGAAAGCCTTAACAGAGTTCCTAGAGACTTAGCACACCCAGCACAAGCACATTTTGTCTTACTGTGCAAAGGAAGATGATAAAAACAGAGTGTTATCTATTGACTTCTATGACATTCTTCTGTAAGCCCAGATGGTATTGAAAAATGTTTGCAATGAGGTAGCACTGTAAGTTCTCAGTAATGCAACAAATGTGCAAGCTCTAAAAGTATTCTGAAGATCCTGTATCTAACACAAATCCTTAAGATTTTCACATATGGAATCACTGCAGATAGTTCTCTCTTCCTTCAACTCTGCATCAGGTAGTCAAGACTAGGCTTTGAAAAGCAAATCACTGAAGGAAGTGTGAAATATTAATAGAGACTGTGAAATAACAATAGATCAACATTTGTTAGCCCTAAATTAATTTTATCTGAAGATTTTTTAATCTTTTAAAAATCTATGCCTATTTTGTGTTTGATTAGGTTGTAATAAAACATTGTTTTGGACGAAGATTAATAATCTAGGTTTTGAGGTAACCATTCTTTTGCTGACTGTATTGACTCTGCAGTCTGAATAAATACTTAGTATTTGCCTATAGAAGAGTAGGATTCCCTTTGTTATACTACATATTTAAGCAAAAACTTTATAATGATATTTTTTCACATGTTCAGACTCTCTAAGGAATTGTATGTTTTAAGAATAAACATTGAAAGAATAAAAACCATTTTGATATGTTACTACATGCCACACATGTCTGAGGATTCTCTCAGGCTAAGGGTATTATCGCTGAAGTGTCTGCAGTTACACCTTAAGAAGCAACCTAGCATATTCTTTCTGGGTGATTTCACCTGTTCTGCTTGATGTGACCTTCCCTGAAGTATAGCTAGCTCACACTAAGAAGGTGTGTGTTACTCTTCACCTTTGAAAACACTCCAAAAGAGACAGTGAAAGACAGAATGTAGAAAAGGTGTGTAGTCATAGCTAGTTTCATTTGTTCTACTTTTCTAGGGTAGCTATCCATTTCCAATTGAAATTCAGTCTTTTCTATATTGTTATTCATGCTCCTTGTCTAATGACTGTGCAAAGAAAATATTGCAGAAGGTAAGCTCTTGCTTACCACTGTGTAGATGCTCTCTGTTGTCTATCCCTTTTTCCATCCCACAGAGAGCAAGTGAGTTTCCCTGGGGAAACATCATCCTCCTGCTCTTCTAAGAGGCAGCTGATATCCGCTGTGATGTTGACTTTACAGGTCAGACCTACTGCCCATAGGAAACAGAACACCAAGCCATTTCACAAAGGCCAAGGCAAAATTGCAACTAGTTTATAACAAGAAATACACTTTGTCAGCTCCAAAGAAGGGTTCAGAAATTCTGTTTTGCATGTCAAAACTTTCCAGTGGGCCTCCTAACTGATTGAAATAATCCTGGCCTTGGTGTTTTTTTGTGACCCTCACGGCAACCTGCAGTGGCACCAAACATAGAGAACACAGTTTCAGATAAGAAAATCCAGAAAGTACTATTGAATTGCTAGTCATAATCACAATTACTTTGTTTCATGCATATGTCAGTGCATATGCAAAAACATTTGACAGAAGAGATATCCTTTTTTTTTCCATTTCTACTTTTGTCTATTATTTTGAATTTCTCATACTGACACCAGAAAGTCCAAGTACTGTGCAGAAAGGATAGATTTATTTTTTAAATTTCCCTCATTAAAAACTAACCCTAGGGAAGCAAAAGCGGAGTCTTTTATTGGTGGATGATAAACAATAAGTGTCCTAGGATGCTTTAGGAAGCAGATTTAATAAAATATATTCAGCAAAATAAACAGAAATCTGTTGTGCAATATATTGATATGAAAAAAGTAGATTGTTGCTATGGACAATGGTGTCCTGCTGTTACGTAAACACTGTTCCTGAGATGAGCTATTTGTTTTCAGGACAACCATGACTATACCTGTGAAAATGTTCCACTAACATGGAAAGATATGACTTTGTCTTTTATACTGGAAGGCCTATGTTAATGCAAAATTTTATGTGATTAGTACTGTGTAGGGTTACTACTCACCATTGTGCAGTTGTAATTGTTTTTCCCTTAATGTTATTGTATCTTTGAATTACGGCTAACTTAAATCTGTAAGTAGAGAATGCCACAGTCAAAGGACAGACTTGAGTGTCGACCCTGCGCTCCACCACTCCTGTGCAGTACTGCACCACTCCTGTGATGTGCAGCAGCCTTATTAGAGACCAGAACTACCAGCTACAGCCAGAAACTCCCAAAATATAATGCTGAGAGGCATTTGTTCAGAAAAGAAAAAAATTCTACGAAGCAGAGGAAGATGCAATTTCATCAATGACCACTGTGGACAAAATGAAGGCAACTAGAATGCTCTGCAATCTTTATGAGAAAGCTAGTAATACAGTACTGATGCCTGACTAAAATATAAGGTCACACATTCCCATCACCTTCAGTGTAGCCAGACCTTTATCTGAAGTTTGCAGTAGATGCACACTGCATTATATAAGACTATTAAAAACTTCCATAATGTTTTAGTTCTTCCTTACTTTTACCTATTTGATTTAGAATTTCTGTGTTTATACAGAATATTATAATTTTATAAAGTCCTTTTTCCCCTCACTTTTTTTCTCCTTTCCTTGAAATATTAATTGGAGTTAAAAGCTTCATCTAAATATTCTAGGGTCAGGCTCTGAAGTACCTTTTAATTAAATGAATAGATCAACAACTAACATCGTATCAGTATACTTCACGAAACAATTAAAGCTATATTTCATCTTCTTTCATAATGTCAGTTTTTCATTCAGGGAAGATAAAAGCAAAAGTCACAAAAACTCTCACAGTGTGTATCTTGCAGAACAATCAAAGGAGAATAATTCTAAGGGTTTCTCAAAAGGCCTTGTGACTGACATGTTGATTAGTTATGAAGGTTGAGGGAGTTTTGTTTGTTTTTACTTTTGGTTAATTTTGCTTATTGTTCTTTTTATATTTTAATCTATTCAGTCCAGAAAAGATAAAAATAAAATTTAAAAAACTCTTAACAAAAACAAAGGGCTACAAAAACACACTCAAAAAATAATGATCCATGTAATATTATTTCAAATTTATCTCAGAAAACAAGTAATCTAAAAATCATCTTTCCCTATGACTAGAAATAGAAAATATCTGTTATGTCTACCCCCAAAAAGGATAATCTTGAACCAATAACCGTGTGTTTCTACTGTCTACTAAACAGAGCTGAAAAGGAGCAAGAAACAAGCTCAAGGATTTCTACCATCTAGGAATGCTATGATTTTCTCAAAAAGGCTGTACAGAATAGTCCTTCTAGAATGAAGTTAATGAAATGCTCTCATTGAAGCTGTAATCCCATTTATACACTGAGTAGTCTTGCCATAGACTTCAGTGGATATTCATACAACATATGAACACAACCCAGATCACCACCAAGACATCCCTATGTGTGACTGGTACTCACTTCAAAGCACTGCAGAAAATTAGACATATGTATAGTTAAAACAAGGAATGATTTTCAAATTCCAGGCTCCCTCTAGTCACTCTCCTTGAGACTTAAGTGTCTGCTTCTATCATTGGTTCAATTACACCCATATATATACCCATTTTGCTTCTTTGTTCAGGACACGAGAAAGCTAAAACTAAACATCTATTTAAAGTTAGATAGTAATCTTCGGATCATCCTTGGAACTGTTAATAATTAAATAGCCAAGAGTCACTCTAATCAGGAACTGATACTTAAAGTAGATTGGCAAAGAAATGCCATAAGTGTCAGAAATTCTCCCTTCCTTCACAGCAACAGCCTATTCTTTCTTCAACATACTTTTTATCTCAAATTATCTGGATGGGTCAGTCAGAAATTAATTTGTGAGGTGAACCAATGAGCTATTATAACTTTATGTGAAGTGTGGCCGCATACATACAATTACGCTGACTTGCCGAGTCAGACATAAAGATCGACAAGCACAGCGTTAATTTCCTTTCTATATATTTCAATGCAATTACTAGCATTCTTTTTAAAATAGACATCCTCTTTTTAAAGTAGACATCCACTGACCACTTCAAGATTGTCTTTAATGCGACTCCATTCTTTCTCTACTGAAACCAGCCTGTCTATGATGAAAAAATTTATAATCTATATGCCAATGGCTTAGGTAAAGCTGAGCTTTCTTTTCCAGTTTTTAAATTGTCAATAAGGTATGATAGGCTGAAAGCTGGCTCAGTGAAAATAAAATCTGACAAGGAAGTTTGAAAGTTTACAAACTTTCTTATACATTCTGACTTTTTATGTCTTTTCTGAATTCTCTTTTATCTGCAAAGACCTGTCTCCCTGTTTAACAGGTTGCAGCTCTTTCTTTCTCATTTTTAATCTCCATTGATCAAACCTGTATTACTAAACATGAAACACTCTGTAACCTCGCCCTGCATTCTTAAGCCTTGATGAAAGTTCTGCAATAACAAGGATTTTTATGCCTTTTTATTACTACTCTCTTACTGCCTAAGTTGGCACTGCACTCTTAGCTTCTACAAAAGATGAAAAGTCTTGGGCAACTTTTTAAAAAAGCCTCATGACAACAGATATATCTTTTAAACAAAAACCAACGGCTCAGTGTTGCCTAAGTCCATCATATATTTTTAAAGATTCTACAAATCAAACTGTGTGCTAAAAATTATCATTTCACAGGGGTAAAAAAAAAACCTGCCTTTCTTTCAATGAAGAAAAATGCATTATAGCAAACAAAACTTTTTTCTAAAACTGCTTTCGCAAAAAATCAATTCATAGTAAAATGCAAAGCAACAAAGTCTGCAAACCTGTTAGACTATAAATCCAGTTTGACTGACTTAAGTGAGAAGTAGAAATGAAAGTGGAGACTTCCATTCAAGTATGTTTGTCCATAGTACAAATGAAAACACCATTAGGCATACTTTGACCACTAAGCTCAAGGACAAGCTTGCCTACAAACAGAAAAGCCCATTAGGACTGAGATGTAAACATAAAACTTCCTGTGTCAAACTCGAAGATGTATGTGCTGATTGCACAGTAGCATGTTCCAAAGGCTCATTTCTCTTTATGTCTTTGGTGGTGTAGCATATTATGACTTTCCATAGCCAGTATTTTTGAATTGTGGGCGTACTAGTTGGTCACTGTATACCAGAACTGAGTAGCACTGAGCAGGACAGCTCTGTTCCACCAGAGATATTACAGTGACTGAGTTTGAATTGGCCATCTTCACTCACATCTTATTCATCAGGTGATTCTGTTGATTTTACAGTACCATTCCGAAAGATTAGTAAAATACAAGTCTTATGTGAAGGGAAAAACAAAGAACATTATCTATATGCAAAGACCACCATTCTTATCCATATCAGAGTGTCAAGCTGATGAGAATCTCATGGACTTCCACAGAAAATGTCAAAGCATGAAAACCTTCCATAAGGTGGGCAAGCATGAAAAGGGGTAGTCTATAATATTTCAAAATTTATCTAAAATTCTGTAGCAAAAGAGAATATATCTGATCTATTTATTATCCTGCTTGTAGCAATTACCTTGTAATATAGGCAGCATCTTCCAGCTGACATCATAATATCACTCCTACTAGCTCATTTAAACCCTGGAGCGCATCACTGAATGATTTTGATTGCTACAGAAACATGCTGAGTTTTCTAGATGGATTCAGTTCTTGACGGAACTGGCCATCAGTTTGTCTGTTCTGAAGGAGAATATTTTATGATGAAAAGCCTATCAAGGGAAATTTAAAGACAAAATAAAATATGAACTGAAAATAAAAAGAAAATATTTTCCTTTGATGACATCATCTCTTTGCCAAAAAGTACAACCTTCATGCAGTCTCCCTGTGTGAGAATGAGAATAGTTACACCTTTAAGAGAAAAGAACAATTCCTTTTAAACCAAAGCACTTGCTCATGTGAGTAGCTTGTCCGTAGTTCATTTCTCAAGGTGATTTAAATCCCTACAGAATACACGTAAGAGAAAAGCCCCCAATACTTCCCATGGACATATTGCTGAGCCAGACAATGCAAGTACTCATGCTATATATCACTTTGGCACTATTAAAGAATTATGGGGCCTCACACGGTCTTGCAGAAATTAATCACTGCTTAACAGTCTGTGCTGTTCTGTTTATGAAGTCATTTGGAATATCTGCATGTAACCACTGGCTTTATGAAGAAAGAGTATATGCAGGTAATGAACCATGGCATTATGTTACAGCTGAGATAGATAGTTTTCAAACTGATAATTAATATTTTGGAAGATAGCTTTATGCAGTCTGTGATGAACTGCAATGATATTTTTAATCATGCCTGAATATTGAGCAGTGACAGTTGTACTTTGGGATAAACATACAAGAACCCACTGAAAAGGGATTAAAAATGGCAAATATTAGAACCATAAAGAGAAGCTAGACTCTCTTCTGTTGAACTTCATCCAAAATATGCCTGTCTCTACATGGTGATATATTAGAATTCAGAGAATTGAATGGTATATTGCTTTTCAGAAAAAAAATAAGGTTTTTATGAATATAATTAGATTCATGTTTTAATAATTTTCTAGTAAATATTTCAAAATTTAATGTTGTAAATATTCCTCTCAAGATTAACATGAAGTCTACAGAGAATATTCTCTCAGTTGTATCTGACTAGCTTCCCTTATTTTGAATAACAAATGCAGGTCTACGATGAGATGTATTTGTATATAATTAAGCCATTGTGTTTAATGGAAATGGTCTCCACTAATGGAACTGAATTTGGGGGAAAAAGGTTGTTAGTTTGTTTTTGAGAAAAAAAGACAGCAAGTATTTCAGCCGAGTTCCGAAAAGAATGGACTTCCTCCTAAACACTTACTCTGATCATATGTTTCTGCTAGCAAACTTGAACAACAGTTAACTTCCTTGGTAAAATGAAAAATGTAGAACTGTGGAGACTTCTGTAATGTTGAAAAGCTGTTTGCTGTAATTTATTCCTTTTAAATTATCATTATTATAAGTTATTTTTGAAGTGTCAAATAAGAGATTTTTAATTGAATTTTATTTGATTTTGATTGAATTTTGCATGTAAGAAGTCTCTTAGAATGTTCTCTAGATTTCATGGTTATGGAGTAATTGGTGAGCTAAAAAGCAAGGAAATTGTTAGATTATTAGTGCTAGCTAGTAATATTTCTGCTATTCATTAAAATCAGTTGTAGAAGCTCAAAAAGGTAATAGCTACTGGCCTATGGAAAGAATCAAGGACATAGTTACTTTATTATTTTTCCTAAAAGGAAAAACAAGAGTATTTAAAAAATGTACCTAAGCTGATCTGCTGCATGTATATTTATTCAAAAAAAAATAACAAAAAACTTGAATACATTGAATACACAAACTAATTTCTAAAGTAAAGGGTGCTGTTGTTATCCTATTGGTAAAGTTTAATATATCATACAGTTTTATGTGTTAGAGAAAAAATATATCTGCTCTTCTTTCTAAACTGAGTAATTTGCTGAAGTTCAAGAACTTACAAATAGTTTTCATTAAAATACAAAATTAGCATTAAACTTCTTTTATGAAGTTCCAAATAATGTAAATAATTCCCTTAAAATAAAGGGAAAAAATTTAAAGCCTCTGCTTACAGTATCAGGAATCATGAAATTACCATTTTAATCCTCTTGAAGTCCATGCTTTCCGTCTCAGGTTTTTCTCTGGGTCATGTTATCAGTGCTTCTATTGCTTCCTATTGCATTCTCTTTTCATGTTCCATTTTTCTTCCAGAAGCCCATTATACCAATAAGCTTGCTCTTGGGTTTGGTTGCTATTGAAACCTCAATGAATTAGGTTCAGATTTTGCTATTCTTTTACTTTAGTCAGCAATATTTTATGATATGCCTGAATGTACTTAAAAATGCATCCTTTAACTAGTGAAAATTGTTTTACATTCTATTTTCCATTTTGCTGAGATTTTATGAGTTTTGAAAATGTTTTCTGTCAGAGTGGGACTGGAATAAAGATAAATAATCCATGCAAACAAAAATACTGGGGAAATTTCATCTCACTGAGATGTTTTCAGATGTTTTATAATTTCCAGATCTTGCTCAGAAAAATATGAAGTATGGTGTGGTCTCCACTGACAGTAACAAGCAAGCCAACAATTCAGCAGCGGTGAATGGCCTCACTCTCCTACCAGGTAGGGATGCTTCCAGCACATACAAAAGTCAGGGCTGGGTTTAGTCACAAACACCTAGGGGCTCCAGTATAACAAATCTCCCTAGCAGTTCATTGTTGGGTGTTTGTGTCTGGTTGGCAGCTCTCCAGGTCTGCCTGAAGCTTCAATTCCCTTGGGAAAACCAGAGGACCAGTGATTGTAACTACAAGGACTCCATGGTGGCAGACCACCAAAGAACCCAATGACTTCCCATGGGCTTGATAAAATATGCTTTGAGACAAGCATGTCAGGCTCAATTTATCATCATTTATAGACAAAACTCATTATCTTAAGGCTGAACAGTGAATTAATCCCCTTCAAACCTTATCCATACCCAACACAAAAAATGGAGGTAGAAGCAAACTTCAAATATTATTTCACACTTCCTAATCTCAGAGAGAAGTTACATGTAGCCTTCACATCTTGAACCCCAGCAAGACCTTAATTATATGAATAAAAAAAAATCTGTTTTTCTGATTGCACAATGGAATTTAATTGCCATGATAACATGATACACTGTTCTCTTCTATTACTATATGCATATGTGGAGGAAATCTTATTCTTTCTATTTTTGATTTCACTCTGTGCATCTAGTCATTTCTTGCAAAAGACTGGCAGACCACAGATTTTCCCATGAATAAATTCTGATATTGTAAGATCCTCTTTTGCAGATAACAGAAGAAGGCATCTCTGTATCAGATGGTCCAAGCTATACAAGCGATTTTCCAGTTCCACCAATTTTTTCCTCTAGAATTGTGAAACACAAAATTCAACTAACCTCATATTTCTTTGGGATTAAGATCTGAACCTCTAAATACCATTCAGTAACATTTCTAAGTATTTACTTTCCTCTTGTTCCTGTAGCATCAAGACCTTTGAGGACATGCATTGGCCATCAGCTCTGCAAGAACTGCCACAAAGAAGCAGAGGCAAGGGCAGGACACTGTCATCAATCATCACCATCTCACACAGATGCACTCCTGTGTTCACAGTCATTCCTGACTTGTCCTGATCCAGAGACAGGCAAGTAAGTATCACTTGGAAGGAACACAAGAACATGGTTTTAAAAGGAACTACTGTCCCTTGTGAGCCCTGATGAGATGCATTGTGCCGCTGGGAGCCCTATATATACTGCAAACCTTTCAGAGATTTATTCTAGACAAAATTAAATTCAGTTCTCTGGACTGAAAGTCCCCGCAATATCTAGAAATTGAAGCTGGTCTAGAGAAGGCCAGCTTGGCACTTTGCATCCCCATTAAGAGCTGGAGTACATTTTCTGAGCACAGAGAGCTGAGCTTTAATTTTATTTTATCCAGAAGTTTAGCTTCCCAAGAAGAAATCTGTCTTGCATGGGAGCAGCTCAAGAATTAGCTTCAAAATACCATTATTTCTCTGAAACAAACTACTGTAATTTATTCTGAAATTAGTATTTGTTTGAAAGTAAAATTTCAAATGAGATTTCTTTGCGTTTTCACAGACTGAAATGAACAATATGCACATATGAAGCCATTTGGCTTAATATAACTCTGCAGTTTCAGCTCTCAAGAAGTTCCAGGACATAAATATTGGGCCCAAATAAATTTGGACTAATAGCAAGCACACTGTGGGAGGTGGTTTTAATAATAACGATGGACAAATGAGGTTCAAATTGTCTCCAAAAAGAAAAATCTGAAGTTATCCAAACTTCTTGGTTTGAAAATTAGGCAGAAAGACTCACAATAACATGTTTTTTGTGGGATTTTCAGTGCACTCTGGCTTTAGCTTGCTTTTAATTACTGAGAAAAAAATATCTTTTCTCATGGAATTTATTATTTCTGCCTTGAGTACTGGCATCAGTCAGCAACCACAAAGCTCTGTGAAGTTTCAAGAGTTTATGAGCAATTTTAAAAGCTCATTATTTAAAACAAAAAAGAAGCGAAAAAGCTCCAGCAAAATCAGAAAATCACCCTCTTCAGAAGTATTTGAAGCTTGTAGGTAAAGATTAGAACCACATAAACACTATCTAAGTATAATACAAAATGCTAACAATATTTTCAGTTACTTTCAAAGAAACTGAATTTTATTTTCAAGACTATTTAATCCAAATATGGAGTATAGGTTACTATTAAAAACTTGTGTTTTCCAAGAAGCATCCTTAGAAAATGTATCAGAACAGATGTCTTGTTCTTAGCTGAATTTTCACTCTAGCATCTGAGTTTGGATTAATTTCTCAAGAAACTATCAATCAGTGTGGTGCAGGCTGCATGTCTTCAAATAGAAGTAGTCTGTTACAGTGAAGGTGAGTGCAGTCTTGTAACCTAAGAGAATTCCTGAAAAACAGAATTGCCAGATTCAGATTACTTCTCTTAAAACTTTTCCTTATCCAAAAATTTTCTTTGCTCATTTGTGTTTACTTAGCTTAGGTAACTTAGCTAAGTAAGCTAAGTAGTTAGCTTAGACTAACTTAGTTTAGCTTTCACACAGTGCAAATTTGAGCAATGCACACTGAAGTGACTTTGTGCTTTACTGGTCAGTGCACTTTCTTCCAAACTGTCAATAAATCTTGTTTTCTAACATTCCTGGCAGACAAGCGGTCCTGTGCAGATATAAGCAACATACAAACAAACAAAAACACAAAGGCAAGTAACAAAAATTCTCTCAAATATGAAACACTTGCCTTACAAGAATAAAGACAACCCTCAGTAAAGACCTGTGTAAAAGTGGTCACATCAGTCTCGACACATACAAATAATATCAGATGTGAAATATGCCAGCATGCCAGGCCATGCTTCTTTTGTAGGATCTCCTGAGGTTTTATGCAATTATTTGAAATGCTGTGGTGCAGATAAAGGCTTTTTTTTTTTTTGGCCTGCTGTGTCTCGGAATTAAGCCTTTAACCAATTTTTAAAAGATGTTTTTATACATAAAACATGTATCAACCAGATATTCCTCCCAGATATTGATTAGGAAGAATGCAATGAATATTGCCATTTCTAAGAGCTTTCCTGAGGCTTTATTCCTGAGAGTTTGTATTTGATAGAGTGTAGGCAGTAGGAGAGAGCCCACATGTGAAGATTCCTATGCATGCCTCCTTTATTTATTTTTTTTTACAAACAAATGAAATATGAAGGAACCATAGAGCACAGCAAAGATATATGTATATGTTATTAACCATGTTAGTATCAGCTAAACACATATGAATACTAGCAGTCTGAGAATAGCTTCTGAAAAATAGCAGCCCAAAGAAATTCTCTTGAGAATATGTAGAGTGATAACATTTGTTTCCTAAAGAACATATAACTCCTGTCCTCAAGCTCTTAAAGGAGAACTAGACAAGACAAAGGATGAAATTAAAAAATATATATTTTCTTCATATTAAAGAAGATGAAACTGCAGCAAGGACAAGTAGATACTGTCTGTGGTGTATTACTATGTAAGTCAAGCTACTGCAGAATGAGAGATAATGTTTTTCCTTTAGAGTGTGTCATAATGTTTGGAGTTATTTTTTCTTTTTTCTATATTTGTTTGATGATTTCCTCACAGCTGCCAGACAACAATGCATTTCTATCTGAAGCAGAAAAATAAGGTGGGAAATAATTTCCTCGTGCTATTTCTGCACTGCTTGTGAAGCTGAAGCTTCCTAGATAGAAACCCCAGTACATAAGCTGGGAAGCAAATACTACCTCATATATAATCATTTCACGCCTCAGTTCTGCTGGATTTTTCATGCTCTTTGAACCCTAATTTAAGTGTGAAGTTCAGTTAATTTGAATTTGGACTTTGTAAGAGCTTTTAAAAATGTGCTTATGTTTTGATTTGTTATTATTTAATCCTTTCTTCGAAGAATAATGAAGAAAATTAGGACCACACTGAATGACCACGTATAGCAAAAGGAGTTTTATCCACATTGCTTTCATCCTTATTTCATTAAATTGCAATCTTAGCTTGCTTGAACAGTTAGTATGATTCTTGTCTTAGTACTTTTCTTACATCTAGAGCTCCCCTGCTGCTCAGAGGCCTGATTAAATGATTTCAATGAAATGCAGACTTCAGATATTGCGAGGTTATCTTTAAATTTAACTGCAGAGTATTGTCACAAAATCTCTACATATTAATGAATTTCTAATATTCAGAAGTTGTCAATCAAATGATATTATCTTAGGTACTTCTGCTCTGCAAGGGTAAATAAAAGTTGTGTGTCCATCAGAAAAAGAGAGTTTTGAATAAATATAAGTTCTCTCGTCATCTCTAATTGTCACTTTCTGTAGATGTCAAACTAACAGAGTAGCAGAATCTAATTTCCTTGTTTGATTCACCATGAAATTAAACTGAACTGACAATTTTTATTTTCACCTGGCAAATTCATCCAACACTATTTAAATCTAGCTAATCAAGTACAGTTATCTACTGCATACACTCATCTGTCCTACCACACCTCTGATTTGCAGTATCCCACATCCACAGCTTTCTTTGACAGCCTGGCATTGGATTACATTTACAGTTTTGCAAGGTGCAAAGGCATGCATGGACATAGTTAGCAGAGCTGCCAGCAAATATATAATGTCACAGAGCTACTGCTCAGCAGTGATGAGGAGGAGAGAAAATGTATTAGAAGTATGGAAAACAAAGCAAACAAGTAGAAAAAAATCACTAGGGGGATCTTTGAATGAATAAAAGACTTTTTTTTTACTTCTTCTTCATGAATTAGTAGTTTACAAATATAAATATTTTGTCCACCAAAAAATATAGCAAACTGTCTTTGTAAGTGTATATAATATACCATATTCCATAAAGTTAAAAACATTGTGCTCTACTAGGTGCAGTATAGCTATAAAGGTAATGAATCAGAGTCAGACTTGGTACTGGGACTTCTCAAAATATTTCTTTATGTGGTGAGTTGCAGAGACAACTGTGATAGTTCTGGTTGAAATATCCCAAATCCTTGTGGAGATATGTACCTTTATAGCCATCCACAAACTGTACTTTCACTCAATAAAGAACCCAGAGTCTTAAGAAAGCAAAATAATCCTATAGTTTCATCTCCATGCAAAATGGAAGAGATAATAATATGTAGTATAAAACTTATTTGACTTCTACTACTCCCCTGTAAATGAAAACTTCTCTCCTTTTGACTCCTTTATTAAAGGTCTGCCATAAAAAGCAAAAGAAAAGATTCTATGTTAACTTCTTTGTATGCATAAAACATGATTTTTACAGAGAACCTTAAGTGGCTGATGTTTCTTTCTTCCTGTTTCTTCTTTGAGATTGTCCTGAGTGAAGCAGAGCACTGTAGGACATCTCAGTTCCATCATTTTGTTTTAGTGTCTGGATTATTGGGAACACTCTTTTTCCAAGGACAATTTTTTTCCTGTGGACAAATTCTACAAAGCACTTTAATATTTTTTCTCACTCCTCAGTATAAGCCAAGACAAGCAATCAAATTGATTATTTAACTAATTCTCTTTCCATATTAATGTTATGCAGATATAATATTTCAGCTCTGAACAGTGCATTTTTGCTTTGTCCTATTCCTTTGCTTTCATTTTATAAAAAGAAAGCCTGCTATCACATTACTTTGTTTTTAATGGGAAAGTCATGTTAAATGATCAAGAGTCAAAGAAATAATAATATTTGATAGAGAACTAAATGAAGACTACTGAGAAGGAAAAAAGATAACTCTTTTAAAGTTGAAGAATCCACTTCTTCAGATCAAAGCAAAAGTTGCAAATGCAATTTCATTACAAAGTGAAACTTCACTTATAATCAAAGTATCATTGCAATTAGGTAATTGTGTCCAAAACACAGCATGAACCTATTTTTTTAAGAAGTCATTCTTTCTTCCAATCCGTATTTATGAATTATATAAACTTTTTGCATAAATTTATTCTTACCTGTCTTCACAAAAACTTGTTTTTTCTAGAACAGAAAACAATTCACCTCAACTTAACAAGCTAAGAATACTGCTTTTCCTGCAAAGCTGCCAAACATGGATCATCCAAACTCAGACCACATGAGTCTATTGTTTCCATCACCTCCTGACTTCAGTGATTTCCTTTCCAGTACTTTTTCCATTGCCTTTTTCTCTTTTTTTCCACTGAGGTGCATATGCCTCAGATCTTCAGAGAAGCCAAATCCTCAGATGGCAACACAATATAAAGGAACTTCTCATAGACAGTTTTACTTTAGCAACTTCAGAGTATTTAATCAGTCTCCAGAGATTTTCAGTTTTACAATCTGGTTATAATCTTGATTAAACTACTATTAAGTACTGAGCTTAAAACAAGATCCTGTATCTGCCATTGTTTTCCAGTACAGTCACTTCTCAGTCATTGAATTATTGTCTCAAAACACTGTATTTTATTTCATTCTAACTAGACATTATCTCATAAAAATGCTATATGATTCCTAAGTCAGAATAGAATGAAAAATGTTATTTTATTATATGCTTGCAAATCATTGAGCTCTTTTTTGTTGGAAGTGACATAATGTAGCTGCATTAGCACAGAAAATATGAACGTTATTCCTTTACGAACATTTTTCCTATTGAGTAAACAAATGCAGTGTCTTGGAAACAGAAAACGTTAAGCATCAAATTCATGCCCAGTGAAACTCCTTTGAAGAAAATGAAGTTAAATCAGAGGTTAATTTAGCCCCATACACACACAAAACAGTCTAATTGCCAGACAGTTGGACCAGCAGGGATATTTCATGGTGGAAGCCAAGAACAGCTAATGAAAAAAAGACACTATATTATTTTGGAAAAAAATGCCTTATACTTTGATTTGTATTCCCCTGTGAGTTAACTATATTATATTTTCCTTCCATAAATTACAATTTGGGACATTATTAAGAATAGAAAAAGATTAAACATAATGTTCATGTTCGCTTACGTTTCAAATACAAACAAGCAAAAATACAAAAAGACTCGTTTCCTACAAATGCTAGGGAAATAGTCTTTACTTAAAGAGCAAGATAACAGCTAAATTTAGTACTGACCAGTGATTATGAACAGTGATCAGACAAAATGAAAAAATTTAAGTAGGTACAAATCATCCCTGAAACCAATATACTCACATGCTCCAAACAGGATGGGCAAACTATAGTTAATTAAAAACTTCAGAAAAGATAACAAATTAAGCCTTGAAAGAAAAACTGCACTGTTCTTGTTTATCAAAATGGTTTGAATAATTTAAATATAAGGGTTTTCTGAGTAGTATTCACAGACTTCTGTCAAGAGTCTCCTTTCTCGTTTCTGAATAAATAATTCGCTGTTCACTATTTGCAGTAATCAGAAATTACTTGAGAATTTAACCCTAAAATAAGAAGTCAGGGTAAGCTCCTTCTTCATGGAGCTCATACTCGAGACACTGTACATTTGCATTCTAAAGAAAGAGGTGAAGAATTTCTGTACATTCATTTCATTAAATTTCATTTTGAATGAGTACCCATAGATTTAATATGATAGCCTTCTGCTCTTTGGAGAATGGGCATGTAACAGGCATAAAGAGGAGAGAAAAATAAGGTAGAGTACAAAAGGTAGAGGACAAAAGTGAAGGATGCTAAAATCCAGATACAGTCCTAATATCATGAATGTTAGCTGTTAGCAATTAAAGTTTCACAGTATTTTCTAGAAAAGAAAAAACTTTCAGTAACTATTTTATTTCTCATAGATATAGAATATCTCCTTTTGGGATTATTTTGGCACCAAAGATAATTCCCTGTTTTTATGTTGTAATATTATATATAAAAACCTCTACAAGAAAGTAAAGCCAAAAAGTCCTAATAAAAAGAACAATAATCTTTATATTTCCTATTGATGGTTGCCATTGAAGTGAAAATATATATTTGGCACGTTAAGGGAAAGTTAATTATGTGTTTTATGTAATCCTTCCCTAGAGATCCAGTAAGGTAATGTGGATTCAATGCACTTCTTGATGGACAAAAATCCACAATAAGTCCTGTGTTTAGAGCCATGTGATTAAGCAAAAAAAAAAAAAAAAAAAAAAAAAAAAAATTGTTGGTTTTTTTTTTGTTGGAAGTAAACCTGAACAACAAATATATCTCTTAAAGACATCACACATAATCAGGTTGCTTTTACCTCTTCTGTTTGTGGGGGGTTTTTTTGTCAGTTAATGAATTAATTCCTCTGCCTTAACTACAGAGCCACCAGCTAGTAGACCTTGAGTTGTAATTCCATGATTTTGAAAGACATTCAGGGTCCCCAGGGTGTCTCGCATGTCCATGCTGTGGTCATCTTCTATTGCTGTGTGGTTCTACCTCCATTATATCCCATGTGTAACATAAAAATGCTCACCAAAACAAACTGCATCAATGAAACCAACCTTTTTCCATCATTTCATTTTGCTTTTTTATTTCTGTTTTTAATCTGGATCAACTCCATGAGCCATTTTGCAAGATGGTCCTAATGGCTCTTGGGCTCCCAATGGCTCCCAATAGCTAGCACATCCATAAACGCATAGAAAAGAATAGCTGGTGGGGGACTTTCTGGACAGTACTCACCTGTCAAGAAAGCAGATCATTAAACTGCTATCTATGTTTATTTTTATTGCTAAACCTCTTAGTACAGGCATACAGCAATTTAAAGAAACAAATTTAGAAAACATGCTCTGAAGCACTGCAAAAGAATATTTAACTTTGAAAGGTATAGCACTTTCTTGCATACTCAGACACATACACATCTATTTAAGTTTCTATTCCAGAATAAGATTTTTGCTAATAAAAACCTATATGTTAAATTAAAAAGGGTATTTAAATTGTCACTTCGATATAAGATACATTTATAATAATATATGATACATTTATAGATAACATATATTTACTTTGAAATAAAGTCTTATTTTACAAGGACTTCTTTTTTCAATTATATCTCAGAAATATAGTGCTAGAGTCAAGGTTTAAACATATTTTTGCAGTGTAAAAGGACTATCCTAACAATATTCAACCCACAATATTTTTTTAATTTTCAGAAATGAATGTGTTGGTTCTATTGGTAAAATAGAAAGCATAGCATAAAACACAACATAAAGGAACATGCTTAAAGAAGATTTCCACCCTTGAATACCAGATTTTTCCAGTGTCTGTGCACAACGTGCGTGTGAACAGCTGCGTGTGAACAAAAGTGGTAATTCAACCTTGGACAAGAATCAGTAAAAAATGGGAAATAATTATTTCACAAAGAGATATTAAAGAAAACAGAATAAAGAAAAGAAAAAGAGAGAAAAAAAAACCAGAAAAGTCAAATATATTGTAAATAAATATAAACTATCAGGTCCTTTTTCTATATTCAAACCTCTTGAGTAGTTTAAACCACTACTCCCTACAGTAGTTTTGGTATGCCCTTCTTAGCAACAAGCTGCCCAAAAGAAGTTGAAGGAGCTTATAAACCCTTGAAAACATGGAGGAGAGGTGAAGGAAGGACAAATATGTAACAGTTTACCACACTCACAAGAGACCAGGGAAGGACAATGGTCAGACTGCAGCATGGGCAGTGAAATGAAGCTGGGTATCTTTAAACATGCAGAGACACGTCGTACAATGTTCTATTTAATGAGTGTTACTGCAGATAAAGATATTACAACAATTTTTGAGCAAAGAAGCTCCAGGGTATAGAAATCTACAATCAAATTACCAGAATGACCAGAAATATCTATTTCACTAAATAAAACAATACTAAGTACTTGTCCAACAGTTCAAGGACCACTTGTTACAGTTTCCAAAAAAAACTGGAAACAAACATTCAGACATTGGAGCTACTGCAGTCTTGTCCCAACAGCCCATTGCATGAATTCAGACTATTTCTCCAACACCACATTTAGGATAACATAGTTCTCTGGAAACACAGTAGTACACAACAGCATCTGGATGAAGTGTTTTGGTAAAAGAGTGCACAATTTTATCTCTGACTTAAAGACAGCTTTTACCTTCTCCATATAGAGAGAAAAAAAAAAAAAAAAAACAGTAAACTTTAGCTGAAAGCAAATACCACAGAATGTCTGTTATGTCTGTTTCCAATTATTCCCTAGCCAGGAAGGCTATAATAGTCACCAAAATGTCTCTAGAGTCCTCACCAGGGTGGATCAGCCCTCCCGAAGGTCTGTTGTTTTCTGAAGATATATGACCATGAGCTAATAACCTTACAACATTATGAAGAGTCCTAAGAAAATTATTACTTTGCATTTAACATGCTCTTATCATCTTGGTGCCACAAAAACACTGATCATTTGGTGTCAGCCCCTCCTTTGCCACTCTGATAGTGCTTAAGGATGATGAAAAGCCATACACAAACTTGTAAATGATTAACAAGACAAAAGCCTTTTAAATGGGCATTTTATGTGAGCTAAGTGGGGGATGAAGCCTTCGGTAATTGTTCATATTTCATGGGGATTTGGCTTTTCATGAATTCATCTCAGTGTCATCTTTCATACATATTACAGTATCGGTTCATTAAAATTCTTGATGCAGTGCTGAACCTGGTCAGGCTGAAATGGGGCTGACAAACCTCATGTCTGCTGCACAGATAACCAGACCTTATGAAGGTGAAATTAGTTTTCAGGAGCTGTACTGCTCACTTGATTGATTCCGTCTTAGAAGTCATATGACTTAATGTTTCCTGCATGGGCTGCCACTGTCATGCAAACATGACCTGATAACACATTGTCAGGAGCGCTCCAGAGAGCTAACAGCAATCTAACATCTTTCTACCGAGTGTGAAGTTCCATCTGAAATGTGCATATTTGATAAGCAGCACTTCTTCTATCTGTCCTTTTCATTTTCAGAAAGTTAATCTTCTCTGCTCTGCTGAGTACTGTGTAGAAATGAGCTGGCTCAGAAATGCAGCAGGTGGCCTCATATGACAGTTCATGGGCCTCTGGGGACAGCAGGGCTTTGCCATCACCCCTGGGCTGGGACACAATCAGAAATGAAAGGGCCACTCAAGATCTCTCAGGAAGATGGAATTTCAGGCACCGAAGTGAAACCCCCCCTCCAATGTGATTGCATTGTTGTTCAGTCCTTAACTTCAGCATCAGAAACAGAACACAAACCATTTTTCCTCTTGAGGAGATACTGTTACCAGGTAAGGCATGCTATGTATAAAACTCGATTTTCCCACATAACATAATCTCAGTGCATTTCAGAGCAGTTTCAGAACACGACAACACTCTTGGGTTATGATAACACTGCTCTGTTACACCTTTATCCCTCACCTCTCCTCCTTTTGATCACCTGTTCCCGCACTGTCAGGAATGCCACTAGCTTCACACTACACCAGCAACTTCAGTAAAGTAATAGCAGTTGCTTCTGCTATTTATATTTAAATAAAACAACAGGTTATTGCATTACTTTCTCTGTTCATATTCCCAATTCTCTAGGGGGAAGAGGTACAATTTCCTACCCATTCGGTGACATGTCCAGTGTAAATTAATCTTGAATTTAATGCAGTTATAGATTATTGTTTATATGAGAAAAAGATGCCCATAATCTATCTCTGGGGCCATACATGATCCCCTGTCATACCTGTCATATCCAGGGCCATACCTGTCATATCCCCTGTGAAACAGCATAACATTAGACATTACCACCAAGTTTACTCTTTCTATCTATCTATCTAGTTTATCATAGGCCAGATAAACTCACGCCTGCAGCAGCTCAGGTTTGCCAAGGAGTTCAGTCTCCTTGCAGTAGAAAGGTTTCTTGTTGCAGCTTTTTGATAGCGCAGCTATATATGTTGTCCAGAACAGTAACAGTTTAAAAGAAATTTAGGATAAACAATTTTGCATTTCATAAGCATTTGCTGAGACTTGAAAAACATTGAATAACAATATTTCCAGCATAAAAGATTGATATTACATCTTAAGCAAATCTGATAAAATGGTAGGAATGTGAAGAGATGCTACATAATACAAGTGATTACAGTAATATTGTTTATATTTTACTAAAAGTGCTTTAAAAATCAGCTCTGAGCACCCTTAAACTTTCTGTTTTTCTCAAAACTAAGCTTCTCTCTAAGTACATTTTGGCGGAATGTGACAGGAAAAATCATAATTTCCTTGGTTTGACTATACATATCTGTTTTTTTGTTTGTTTGTTTGTTTTGTTAGTGCGCATTTTTATTGGAATAAGTGAAGACTTTTTCTGTCTTGTGCACTGTGTGCTTCCAAACAGGAAAACAGGAGGCGGTTGCCCAGCACATGCATTTTTCCTCCAAAACATCTGGTCTCAGTGTTTTATCTCCTTCAACAGTCTGAGACAAATAACAGAAATAAACAAGTGGAATACTTCTCCACCTTGAATCTCAAAAAAGGCAACTTTCTCAGCAGGCAGTTTCACCAATATGGCATGTAGGTGTCTACACAAAATGTCTGAAGAATCATAACCGTATGCCATATGCACTGTACAAAACCTGCAAATTCACAGATCTGCTAAACACTGTTTAATGAGCACAAGTTTCATCACACTGTGATGAGACCAGTCATTTGTTAGGAAGCAAGATCTTCTTAAGCATTTGGGAGGCTGAAAAAAGGAAGAATGTAATTCTAATACTCACTTCCAGTCTATACCATAATTTACAGCTAAAATGAGACTCTTGAACTCATCTAAAATGGAAGTTCTTCTGAAGGATTGTGAGGTAAATTAAACATCAAGGTGGAAGAACACAGCTAAAAAGTGTCACAAGTTTCATAGAAACATAGCCACCCATAGAAACACTGTCTACACTATTGATGTAAACTATCAATGTTTGGCTACTGATTTTCTAGTTTTTCTTCCAATTATTTATTTATATGATACTAAATCTTAATCTCAGTTAATATAAGCTTTATTTGACTTTTGGAGAACAATGCTGTAAATATGCTAACTATATTTATCACAGCCTTATGAATATTTATTTGAAACAGCTTTCTTGTACATATATATATATATTTCTTTGTTTGAATTGTCCATACTTTACAAGCTACAATGCTAACTGTCGCTTAAAGGTCAGACATACCTAGGGAGTGCTGTCCCACAGCTCCATTCCTTCAGATATTCTGCATGCTGGATGTGCTCTGTCATGGCACTTAAACACAGCATAATATTAAACACGTAAGTAGCTCCATTGTATGCAAGCAATGGGCTAGATCACAAGAGTCCACTTAGCATCCAGAAGAATTGCATCCCAATTGGGCAAAGTAGCCATGCCTCATTTGTTAACTTTTTCTCCAATAACACTATCTTATTATAGTACTTAAGTATTTTCAAGGTTGATTGTAAGGCATTACCCAAGTACGGTTTCATGAGAAGAGTTCTACTGAATTTGAAATTATTCCTTATTGCCTCACCAGAAGTTTGTGCTCATTTTTTTTTCCTACAGCAACCATATTTATTAGTCTCATATCTCTTTACTCTCATATTAATACTTTTTTTTCCCAGCATGTCTTCCAGTTACAATTTCTAAACATCCAGTAGATGACCACATGGCAAAATGCTACAATTACAAGTTCCTGACAGCAATATCACAGTCTTCCTAAGGTTAGGAATTATATCTTTACAAATGGCTTTGGGGGACCTCTGCTAATGTGCCAAGGGCAGAGGATGGAAGCTTTACTCGCATTCCTATAACAAGGAAGGCAGATGAGAAGTCTTATGGAAGTAAGGGGGTCTCACTTTGCAAAAATTTGCAAACAGTACTGAACTTGCTAAAGAAACAATATATTTGCAAAACTTGCTAAAGAATGAAAATATGCCTCACTGACTGTGCTAAGAGCAGCTAATCTTATTGAACTTGTCTGAAGATTCCAGAAGAATTACTTTATAAAAAGGACTACAGCATAGTCACATCTTCCTCCTCTTAAAAGGATAAAGGATAGAGTCCAACACTGATGAGCTGAGCAGGGATTGGCAACAGCTACATATGCCTCAAGAACTATGCATTAGGAAGTAAGCAAGATTTAGAAGAGGTAAAATATTTCACTTATGATGGGAAGTCATTGTGTGACAACCACGCAATTTCCAGAAACTGTGCTGGTTAATTGATTTGGACATTAATTCACTGAAGTTGCTAGCTTTGTATCTGTATTTCAGAGGTATTTATTTAAGTTTTAGACAATTTACCAACAAGTTAGGTCAGAGAGCTTATGTTGAGAGAATTGTTGAATTAAGTTGATATTTCCTTAGAAACAGCAAAGTTAATTATGGTAATAAAATGTGTGGAAGTAGCTTGTGTAGGCTATGAATATAAAAGTGGGCTTTAACAGTCAAGATACTTGAATAACATAAAAATGTCAAGCTACTTTTCTCCTTATTGTTACTCAGTAGCTTCAGTGAATGAACAAAAAGTCCTTGCCAATAACAGATAGCCTTTCCCCAGGCACATGCTTGGTATATCCTTGGATTTTGTGAAATGTCTGCAAAGAAATATGAAATATGCATCATAGATGGAAGGCAATGCAAGGAGGAGTATGGAGCAGCATCAGCCCTGTCACTGTATCACATTGCTGCATACTTTCTTGGCCCTACATGAGCAGGCTTGGTCAGGCTGGCTTAGTAGAGAAAATGAAAATCATGAGAAAAGATAAACAAAAATTAGCCTATTTTCCCACTAATTCTTCCTAAAATGCCTGAAGTTGTGTAATTGTCCAATATGCTACTCAGCAGTAGCTGACTTGGGTACTCAGCTTTAGAAAGCATCATAGTGCAAGATCCTGCTGTACTGGCAGAGCAGTAGTCACTGCAGGATGTAACTGAGGGCCACTTCCCTAGCCATTCCTGGTTATATTCTACTGCCATGGCTGTGTTGCTATGCTTAATGCATGCTGGATGCCCCAGGGGCACACAAGGGATTAATGAGCAGTTTTGTAGCCAGCCCAACCCCCAAATCCCATGAATAATCAATGGTACTTGAGGCTTTTTAGTAATTGAATTGCAAACCTAGTTATAACTGGAGATGTATCAGCAGTAGAATTACACTTGTGACTGCTGCTAAATGTACAGACTAATGAAACAAACAAACATAAAAAAGTCAGATAATTCTCTCTAGTTAAGATATTAGAGTAGTGTACAGGTGGATATCACAGGCTGATGACTACTGTGAGGAGGTATTTTTAACTAATGAAGTAGCAATTGTTTCAATCATTAAATAAATAATTTTTTTTAGAAATAATATAAACATTTTTATGATATTTAATAAATATTTATAATAAGTAAATATTTAATTTAAAAAATAATTAAATAACTCAATGGTTTTAAAAATCTTAGATAGGGCTGCGATTTTACCATGGAGCTAGATCAATTTTTCTAAAGTACCAACATATTTGTCATACGGTACTTGCTGTGCTTCATTTTGTTGTTGTTGTTACTATTATTTATCTCCAGAAACAACCGGCATTACTTTGTAACCATCATTTAACAACAGCTTCCATCCCTGCTCCAAATCTCCCTGCTGCAGGACTCTCCCCCTAGCAAAGCAGGGTCATATGCAGGTTAGCTGAGCGTTTGCTGCACTGAAAGGGAGGGAAGCAGGTCAGAGCAGGGCAACAGAAATGAGGGAGTGCAGGGACATGAGTGCCAGGAACATTTCTATGCCATCAGAAAATTTCTAATCCTCCTTGGAAATTTCCAATCCTTCAAGCATGCCAAATATTGCATCCATTCCTTGCGAGGCTACACCATAGCTGAAGGGATGATTATCCCTGGGGAGGCTAGGGAATGGAATCAGAATGACAATTGTCTTTACCCATTATTCAAGTCAATTACTAGTTGTGCTTACAAGGCACAATTAACAACCCCCAGTAGAGAATTCCTCTTGGCAGACATCAACAGGAAAGTTGTAATTGACTCTATGAAGTTATTACTGATAGCAAATATTAAAATGGGTGCCTGCTCATCGATCCAACACATCACTCTGGTGTTGTGTGGAACAGCAAGCCATTGCCCTGCCTGCTCATACGTGCTTGCTGTTACTCTGGCTCCTGCAAAGGTCTATCATTTTCAGCAATTCTGTTCTTCAGTGAGACCAGATTTCTCCCCACTTCCTGCAAGATAACAGTTATTCCTCCTAGAATTATGTCTTCGTAGGAGAGCTCTTTTCTGCAACTTTAAAAACTAGAAGACTTGTACCTACATGTTACCTTGTAACTTTCATAGTATCTTTCTTGCCATCCTGA
>JAUBOD010000176.1:273855-279587 GCA_032353885.1 Nothura maculosa
GAAGCATCCAGGAAAAGTAAGATATTTTGGAATATATTACTTAAATGGTTTAACAGAGATTTTCATCTTTTCAAGAATGTATTTGTAGTATTTTGTTTGGAAGTTTAAAAGTACATCTTAGGTATGTCATAAGGCTATGTTATTAGCAATATAGTGGAGGCATTAGTGTGGATCAAACACAACGACCCAGCTTTTATTTAAGCAAATTTAAGATATATAGATTGCTTTTTGTCTGCAAAATATCTTGCCTAGAGGCTGTCAGATTTATATTCTTTTATTCAAGGAAACATACATATGGAAATGTATTTGGAGCAGCTTATTTGTATGTTTCCAAAGAGAAGTATTTCTAAGTCTTGCACAGAAATTATAATACAAAGGCTGCAGAGAAAATATTCTAATTTTCTTGTGGTTATTTAACTGAGATATAACCAGACATAAATGTGTAACAAAGGGCAAATGGTCATTGCTACAGAATAGTAAGATCAGTTGGAGGATTCAGTAATAAAGTCAGTATAAAAGATGAGTCATCAGATATGTCATACTATGCTGAGGCATCTTGAGCTCTTGGTTCTTTAGTCAAATCACTAGGGGACTAATTCAGCCCTTTTTCACAGCCAGACGTTTTGCTCAAGCTCCCATTTTTGAAGGCAGAAAAGCTCTTTTCAAGAGGCTGACTAAACTTGAAGAGTACTTGCCTCCAGGCACTGGATGAGTATAGCATGCTCTGATCTTAGAGATGGCTTTTGCTAAAGCAAAACATTCTTAGATATAATCGAGATCATAATCAATGGCATATGTCCCTTTTAATGCTGTTTCTGCAGAAATACACTTGAGACATTGCTGTACTTGCTTCTTCATTTGTTTCCAAAGATATGCACTCTGGAAGTGTCACTCTTTTCATTGGACAGGCTCTGCATCAGAACAAACAGCCTGGAGTAGGGCAAAGGAAAAAAGGAGGAAAATCTCTTATAATTCAAATTATTCATTTCTCCAGAAGCAAACTGATTTTTTTTTTAGCAGCTTTCTCTATCCAGTTCTAAAACTAGATGTGCCTAGATATCTTAGACAATCCACTAGGACTTCATTGTCATTCTTGTCAAAGACAGAACACAATCTCTGCCCCAGAACTTAATTCTTTACCTGCCTTTATTCTCTTATTAATCTTTTTCTTAAAAATCCTTGCATTTAAAGAAAAAAGATTCTGACAAAAACTTTCAAATAGCAATCATTTATAAGGGGTATTTGAAGCAAACAGAATTTTCTCAAGATCTCATCTTTTGTATGCAGCTAGATAAATCATTTGAACAGAACTCCATATTTTTGAGGTTCCTGTGTCAGTAACCCTGTTAAAATTTGTTGAGAAGTAGACCATGAATATGGCTTTTAAAGTGTAAATGAATTTCCATTACATTTATTTTTTCTTAGATTTTTCTTCCCATTTCCCATTACTCATCACCTTCACTGTATGTGAGGTGATGGCTAATGCATTTCCATATCAGGTGAGCCCATGTTAGAAGTTGTATACAGAGCATGTTTTTAGAATGATTATGAATTATGCCAGTAAAGCAAATGGATGAAAGAAATGAACAGCAGAGGAGTTAAATGAAATGCCAAGAGAACCACTACAACCTTCTAAACATTTTGGCATGCAAAAAGGCTTTTATTAATAGCCTGTTTTATTAACTTTTTCTGAATCTCACATATAATAAAAGAGAACAACCATAATTAGACCTTTTGTTTGACCTTTTCCATTAATTCTAACCGTATCTTTGGATGAGTTTTACTTTGCCTAATCAATAAAGGTTAAATAAAAGCTCCTTTAATACACAAAAGATACATTTTAATTTTAATACATCAAGTAGATTTCAAAAACACATAGCTTTAAAGAATTAAAAAAAGTTCTGCATGTTTTTCCTCATCTTCTTTAGACTTGAAGAACAGTTGTCTTTTGTATTTATGCAAAATGGAAGACATAACTTTTAACAGTTCAATGAGTTTTGTTTTATTCAATCTGCTGCTGCAAATGTGGGACTAAAAGGTCAGGCAACAAAAGATTTATGCTTTGTTTAATGTGATCTGCCAGTAAAAGAGCCTTTCCCGTTCTCCTTTGTCTTTGTGTATATGGCTTGCTGTCCATTTACCATGCAGATTCTGGTGAAGAGAAGAAAACTTCCTGCAAGAAGAAAGCGAGTCCTTTGCTTTGCAGGGATGCAGCATCTGTGAAGCAGGGTAGCCACTCCGGGCCAGCAGCCAAAATCCACTTGGAGAAGGCCACATGGATCAGTGAGCCTTGTAAATCTTTTTAACCTTAGTCTCAGGCCTGGATTTATTTGTTTTTCTAGGCAAGCTGATCTGGCTCCCTTCAGACCCTACAAAATGATCTGTCACTGTCTACTCCAATAACCTGAGGCAGGCAGTAATGAAGTCAGCTTGCCAGCCTTGCAAATGGGCCTGGTAGCTTAGACCATGTTAGACCTTTTCATTTATTACATTTCCATCTCAGGGCCTCCTAGCCCTCTTTTCCTGATACAGACACATGCCTGCAGATGCAGAAAGCCCCAAGAGGGCTCCAGGACAGCCTGAGACTACCTTAAGAATTTGATTTGGGAAAGCGGTGTGTTTTCTAATTAAAAAAGCAGCTTCTTTTCCTAGTTTGCCCTTATATTGATGTTAGCGTACTTCTGCCTTTGAGGTTGATATGCAATAACTATAGCAGGTCAAGTACACTCAGGCTTGATAAAGAGTTTAGTAAAGAGAAAAATATAGGACTTAAGTAAAAAGCAGCTTCTGAGCTAAATCTAAAATACAAAAGCCCTTCGGTAGTTTGGAAATGGATTGCCCCAACTTTTGAAGAAGTGAATCAAATTAGAGATGTCATAATGAGGAAGAATAAGGGAAACTATAAAGCAGGCTTTTACATTGCCTATCTGTCCTTTCTATGTTCTCCTATGATATTTTAAGAAAAAAACATATTTTGTCTCCTGGTTTCTATGCTCACTTTGGATGCAGTTATTTTTGCAACATTTCTCCTTGTCATCCTTCAGAATTAAAAAATAGTAGTGATAGTGTACACATTTCTGTAACCAGAATACGGATCTGGCTGCAATCACTGGTGTCTTAAAATCAAGACTATGCAAACAGTGCTGTGTAGGATGCCTATAATCTCATGACAAGACACATGCTTTCCAACCAAGATGCTATATACCAGCATTTTACCTTCCCAAAAACCCCACCATGAACCAGACAGTCATCTCAGCTGGAGAGGTTGGCTAGAGCAGGAAGAGGCTCAGTGATGTGAACACAGGAACAGGTCCCCAGGCTACCTTTATATCATTACACCAATATTGTCCTGATTTCCTATGCAAATGTCAGTGAGAGCTCAATTTCCCCGTCCGTGCATCCAACAAGTTTCCTCCTCAGCAGAGGAAGGTACAGACCATTGCTGTGTCTGATCCCACAGAGGTTGCCAGTGTGTTTTAAAGGATCTTGTGGTCTCCTGCATACAAACTGCAGTGAGTATCACAGCTGTAGAGCAAAAAATTTGCTTAGTTTTCTACCATCCACAACTTTTACAAGATTACCATTTGGCCTTCATTTCCAATTACAAAATAGTGGTATTTCCTTACAAATAGTTCCCTTAAAAGGGTTAATTGAAGGATTTGCTAGACAATTTCTAATGCAATTTACAGCTTTCTTATCACAAACTGAACGTCAACACCTCAGGAGAGGCGTTGGTAAACCTGATACCGACAAACAGAGATGGTCTAATGTGAAAAGCAAGGACCGGTCTTGTGACATCATGGGAAAAGTGATGGGATATGTCAGGTGTTTCGTGATGATGAAATATGGGAAATGTGATGGCAGTCTTGTCTGTAGGGACCACGCGAAGTTGGAATTCTCAATCCTCCATGAAAGCAGCTGGGCAAGAAGTAGGATTGTAACCCTGAACTTCAAGAGAGATATCTTTGACCTCTTCAGGGAGCACCTTGGAGGAATCCCCTGGGTCCTAGAAAGAAAAGGCCTCCATGAGAGCTGGTTAATATTCAAGCACCACTTTCTCCAAGCTCAGGATGAGTGTGTTCCTACAAGGAAGAAGTCGAGCAAGGCGAGAAGGAAATATATGTGGATGGGCAAAGAGCTGTTGAGGAAAATTTATGAAAAAAAAGAGCATATACATAACATGGAAGAAGGGCCAGGCTACATGGGAAGAATATAGGCACAGTGACAGAGAATGCAGGGATGTAACAACAGCGGCCAAGGCCCATTTGGAAAAGAGTTAGCAAGAGATGTCAGAGACAACAGGTGGGCAGATGATAAATGTATCATCAACAGGAGGAAGACTAGGGAAAATGTTAGTCCACTGCTGAATGGGGCGCGTGCCTTGGTGACAGTTGCCAGTCAGTTGCTCCATCACTCCCATCCCTGGAAAGGTTTTAGAACAACTGATGCTAGAGAGTAACTGATGCTAGAGAGCATCTCTAGGCATGTGAAGGAAAAGAATGTGATCAGGAGTAGTCAGCATGGATTCACCAAGGGGAAGTCATGTTTGACAAACCTGATAGCCTTCTACAACAGGATGACTGGCTGGATGGATGATGGACAAACCATGGATGTTATTTAGCAGTTCATACTTATGCCATTACAATTACAAGAACATCCACAAAGTTACATTATTTCTCTAATATATGACGACACAGTTACCGTATTGTCATTTATTAGAGAAATAAGTTCATGGGGATGTCCAAAATTTTTCAAGGTTACCCATTAGGCCTCAAAATTATAGTTTAATTAAATTAAGTAACTCTAATCAATTGCATTAAGCCTCTAATTCTGCTCATGTGTGATTTAACTTATTTTTTACATTTTTATGAGAAAGTATCATGCTAGAAAAATCAAGGTTGAATTCTGATATTGACCAACATAAATTAGAAACAGTATCAAAAAAGCAAATGGAATTTCAACAGCATAAAACCTAGCACACATCCAGAAAGAATTAACTTGTTTTTGCATTTGGCAAGGGTAACTAGATATCCATAAAATATTTGCTTGTGTGCTTAGATCATCAATGGAATAACTGATTATCAAATTCCTGATCTGAAGAAAAGATTTGCATCAATGGGATAATTCCCCTTCAAATTTATGATCTGAATAAAAATAAAAAAGAGCTTACTAGATATTACAAGACTGCAAAAATACAAGTAAATAAAGGAAAATCTTTATTATCTCTCTCCTTCAGAGCTCAGAGCATGCAGTGCAAAAAATGGGAAGAGTGCCACTTTTACAAAGCATGGAATCTACTGCTCTGGATTAGTGGGCAAGCAGTGGTCATGTACTTGCCTCACATTTTCAGGAATTCTCTCATAGCTGTATTAGTGAAACAGCTTTTCAGGGAAGAAGAAAAAAATGTAAAAATAATATGAAGAGAAATCAAAAGCTCTGGCTCTTATTTAGGGATATTTCCCTCCCAGCCCTAATTTATCAGGTTTCAACAACTTTTTCTCATCATTTTTTTTCCCCAGTGACTCACCTGTGGGCCATTCCTTACCAAGAAAAGAAAAAGTCAGATTTAGAAAAACACATATGCGCTCCTGCGATTGCACTAAACTATTCTTCATCCTCACTTGTTGTGTCATATTAATTCTAGTTACAACTTATTGAAGGAAGCCACATGTCTTTTGCTACTTGATATTGGACACACATGGAAATAAATTGTTTTGTATGAAAATAAATTT
>JAUBOD010000176.1:279687-316122 GCA_032353885.1 Nothura maculosa
TGAAGGAAGCCACATGTCTTTTGCTACTTGATATTGGACACACATGGAAATAAATTGTTTTGTATGAAAATAAATTTCTCCAAAACAGAAATGGCATTTCTCGGTGTTACGTCATGAGGCCAGTCGTGCAGAAACTTAAAAGAAAGAATAGTGCAAGCTGATTTAAATTGTGTCCCAAGGTCGAAGTCAGTAGATTCCTGAGAAGGAGTTCATGAGCTCATGTTTATGCATCAAATTGAAGATTGTAGGGGAACAGTAATAATCCTCCTCCACTAGTGCACACTTTGCCCAGCATGTTAAATAACTGAACCATCTAAACTTAAACATCTAAACAGCTTAATATCCAGATGCCTAAAACTGTAGATACTCCGGAACTATAGGTGTAAGCCTGAATGGCTGGTAGCATTTAGCAAATAAGAGCAGAGAGAGAGAAAAAAAATTTCACAGCCAAAGAAAAGACAATGAAGGACAGCTTATATGACAGCTTATATAATGCTGCATGCCTTCCAAAATGGAAAAAAAATTTGATTGCCTCAACCCACACAGACTACCTTTGACTTCATGAAATGGCTCTTCCCAAATTGTGGCTGTACCACAATTGGAAAGAGGAAAATGACTGGCATTAGCTCTCAAGAAGGATTACATCCAATGTGCAAATGGGCATAACAGGAGCATGATGTCATACACAAGCACAGGGAAGAAGACAAACATAACATGGGAGAAAACTTGGCAACAAAAACACAGAGCCTAAGTCAAAATGATAGAGAACTCTGCAGGGACAAACAAATTTGTACTTCATTTCTCACCACATTCTGCACAAACAGCATCCAAAACAGAGGAAAAAGATCTAGCAAAAACCTCCAGTCTACCTAGAAGTAACAAACCATTCAAAGTAGAGTCTCCCATAAAGCCAGGAGTGGTAGCAATTCAAAGCATAGGGAGCCAAGTTCTTCACTCTTACACCCTCTAAGCTCTCTAAATCTAAAGCTACACTAATCAATCTGAAAGAAAAGTCCAAAATAAGAGCAATTGCTGTAACTACCACGGCCCATATCCCAAAACATAAAAATCTATGACATCCAAAGGCAAAAAAATGTGATCTAACTTAGGGATTTTGAATCAAATTTAAAAAAATATAGAAAAAAAAAAAAACCTAACATCTACTAATCTCTCTTTCAGGCTTTTAATGATTTAGGCCAGCATCTATACCAGCCATACCACCAACCACTGTCTGCATCATGTGGTTATACTAATGGAAAGGATAGAAGTTCTTCCAAGTATCTTAACCTTATAAAAATCTGGTGAAAATCAATGATGCAGTTGTTATAAAAACAGTGGATAAAAGAGACAGACTTAGCTTTTGTAATGAAAAATGTTAAGAATGCAATTAAAACATCAACTTTGACAGATCAGAATATCTGTCATGTGAGTTATCAGGCATTCCTCACATATTCAAGAAAATACTTACAATATTTCAGAATTTTTCATACATGAGAAAAAAAGCAAAAATTTATCTGCAGATCTTTACTTATTTATTTATTTGCTTTAAGAGTTTTGGTAAAATTAATCATGGAGATGACTTGAAGCAGCTGAAACAACAAAATATATGCGGATAAACAATCAGGTTGTAAATGGCAAAGTTATTTACAAGAAATAAGATCAATTTCTTACAAACTAATACAATTATCAAAAAGCCAGAATAGCCTTCAATTCCACCTTCAGTTGTGCCTATGTTGCAATGTCTACCTACAGATCTATTTCTTCATGCAAAAGGCAAAACTATTGAAAGCAGGTGGCTCCACATTCCCTCCCTGTAAGCACAAACAGCTGCAGGCATAAGTCTGGATCTTTTCAGGTACTAGAAAAGTTCTTTCTTGTGATGTGTTTATAGGCAATGTGCATGCTTTCTCCCACTCTGCTTCTAGCAAATCAAAGCCAGTTTGGAATTTGATTTAAAAAAATACCGCTCATTGTCCGGGGAACAGAAGCAGGTTTTTGAAGACGCTTGAGAAACTATCGTTCCCCAAGTCTCAGGATCATAAAAATCTTATTTCTCCCTTCATACAAAATAGATCTTGAAGTGCTATTCTTTACTTGTTTTCATTTTAAAAACAGGATGTATAAAGTACACTACATTGAACCTATAGCCTAACTTCAAGTTACACATAATTTTTAATATACAACTGAATTCCTCAAAAGACCAATTTTGTCAAACCAAAGTGTTTGGACAAAAGTAATTTTATTGTGATGACAGAGTTAGGGGCAGCAGAATATTTGGACTGCTATTCCAGACGCATAGCAGGACTCATGTTCCTCCATGACACCGTCACATCACTAGGCAAAAATTACTGGTTAAGCCATTAAGCTACAACAGTCATTAACTCAGCATTCACAGGCATATTTTATATTTATAATTGTTAAACACAACAAAAAGGACAGTGATTATTGCCTGTCATTCATGCATGCGATCAGCAGATTGATATCTCTTCTTTGGGATCATATTTAATGCCTTCCAGCAACAGGACTGAAACACTTCCAGGCTGGTAGAAAGACTGTAGCTTCTTCACCCAAATAGAAGCACAGAAAATAAGAATGTTGCTACTGAAAATATCTTGGAAAGAGATTTTGCTTCTTCTTTTTTTTTTTTTTTAATTTCAGTGAATTCCTTGGTGGCAATTTTGTGAAAGAATATAATCAAGTGTACAATAAACATTAATTTTTGCATTTTCAAAATTGTATTATGGTACCTTGAGCATTAATTGTCTGACTTTTCAAATCTATCAAATGTAGATCTTTCACTAAACATCATGGGAAGGACTTGCAGATGCTCAGCAGCTCCATCAGAATCTATATATTAGTAAACTCTATTGTTCAGACTACAAACATTACACTACTAAATAAATCAAGATACTCTTGTGTATGAGGAAAAAAATTCTCCATGATTTTGCCTATGTTCATATCACAGTTAAAATCAAAACCAGAATCAAGCCCCTTTGTACAGAGTCTTGAGACAGCATGTCTTCTTGAGTCACTCAACCTCTGGTGTTTTTCAAAAATTTTTGAGGGATTCTGAAAAACTAAACTACTTGTCTCAAAAACTAAATAAAAAATCCTTATTGTCTGTCATTAGCTCACAAGAGAACAAGGATTAAGTCTTTCATCTTTTAATTGTCTTATTTATGTATTTAAGAATATGCAACTTTAAGGGTAGAAGATATGATTCTCTATATCTCTAACTAAAGCATTAGTTCATAGCAGAGAGGTGGAGTTGGTAGATTTGGACCCTGTTTGGAAGAATTTAATGTTTAGGCAAAACAAGCCATGGAGAAATTAATGGAGCTCTTGTACATGTAGCAGGCTGGAGATCCAAAGACCTCTAAAGGATCAGTGAAGTGCCTTCACCCTAGTACAAGCCTTACTTTCAGGGAAAAAAAGAAAAGTAATAATCATAATAATGATAATAAAAAGTGTTCAAGAGTTTTTCATCATCTACCCGCCCCCAGCAGTATCAGCATGAACTCAGAGTGCTTTGAGTGAAAAGAGAACTCTTCCCTCTAGCTCCACATCAGATAATCACTTCTATTTCCTCACAATAAGTTCTTTCCATGAAATGAAAATAATTTCAGAGAACATGAACTGATGATTGAAAGCTACCATTGATGCCCACAGGATGTCATACATCTCCCTTTCAGGAAATTAAAGCAGTAACAAGAGCAGGCAGAGACAGTAAAATGCCAGTAAAAATGTATTTTAATTAAATTATTCTACAATAAAGCTAAAAGGATTCTGAAAACAAAGCCTGATTATCATCCTCATCATGCTTGTTGAATGGTTTGAGCACAAAATCATTTCAAGATGAGCGCTGAGCTAGTTGCAAACAATGTTACCATGTGTCTCATCTCTGTTCCTTTCCCCTTCCTCCCATGTCTTGCCATCATGTTTAGTTTAAATAACACAAACACTACTCAAATTATTACTTGCAAGCACAAAGAATCGGTTCTGAATAACATTTCCTTTTATAAACATGAAATTACTGCTTGCTTTCTTTTCCTAGCCTTGTCAATGGAAACTCTTTTCCTAAACAGTTAAATACTCTTTTTCTGCTTTGGTTTTGATCCATTTTTAAGCATGAAACAACATCTTCCTAACAAAGCTACAGAGAAAAACATGGAGAAAGACTCTTTTTTCATTCTTTTAAAAAGGCAAAGCAGAAATATATTTTTAATGACTGGCTATACCAAAATAAGATTAGATACTTTCACAATTCAGACACTTCTAAACAACTTTTAACCATTTATTTGTATTCATTTTGATAAATATTTTCTAAGGATGACTTATGAGCTTTTGAGATAAGATAAATAAATACAAAAAAAATTAATAAATCATAAAAATATTCTATATACAGAGGGCAACAAATTCAAGTCCAAACATAATTTCACCACTACCACCAACAAAAAAAAAATACAGCTGGTCAATTATAAAGTGTAAACACAAAAGTGTGCTCCTGTAACCTGAGGGAAAAGTTGCATTTTGGTTGCTTTATCACCCACATCCTCATAGTATGTTCATGAATGCCACATAAAATAGTGCAAATGTATTGCACTCTTTTTCATTCTAATCTGTAGAAAAGAGAGTAATCTATGCAGGGAATGAGCAGCTGGATACATAAGCATAACCATAAACTGGCCAATACACTAAAAAGGATATGGTCCACATTTTACCTAGTATTTCATAGAAGAGGTTGCATTAGTTCAGCACAAACAACTGCTTCTTAAGTTCCTCCCTTTTTTGAGGTCTCATACCTGCAAATGCAGTTTCAGATGGAGGTCATGCAACCTGAACCTTTTTGTAAAGCCTTCTAAATACATGTGAAAAATGCTCACACCACTCCTAGTAAATTTTTGTTCTGTTAGTGAAGCCCGACAGTCTAAAACATTTCTTCATGTCTTGTTTTCACTTAGATCTAATTTTCTTGTTTACATTACCTGTCACATTCGAAATTACACATTAAGGAGGTTACTAAAAAAAATAAATTCTACTGCTTGTAATTTAATTGTGAATGAACTAGATGAAATTTTTGTTCTGCTTCATTTTGATTTTTGGAAGGCCACAAATGTGGAAGGTGATATTTTAGCAATGGTTTGAATTTGGGTAAATGTCTCAAAAGAGTGAGAAAGTAACAAAGTTAACCAAAAAAAGAAGAGAGCCCATATTGAGGATTGGTCTTTTGTAGCTCAGGTGACAGAGAGGAGCTAGTGTTTTCAAGACAGCAATTTGGAGTACCCTAATATGTGGCATGGGGAGGTCACCAGGAAGCCTAGGTGAAATATAAGAAACTTGGAGCTTGATGGAGATGCAAAGATAGAAAGAAAGGAAACATTTTAGATGGAAATGCAAAACTAGGGGAAACAAAAAGACACAGAACTGGAATAGCATTTATGGAGATGGAGACACAGAAACAAAACACTGAAGCTGTACCTTGAAGATAGGATATGGAAACGTACACAGTTATGCCTACAAGTATAAAAAAGAATACAGTAAACTAGGAAAAATGTATGGGACCAGAGAAAATACATGTTTCAGCAGGAAAAAAGTAAACAAGAAATTACTTCCTCATACTGTTTTTTTTTCCAGAAAACAATCTAAATATAAAACTCTAAAGCTTAGCATCATAGATTTATACTTGTATGTGCATATATGTTTAACTTCCCATATTACTTTATATCCAAATTTTCTGTTGCCTTTACTGACCCCTATAACATAGCGTGGGTCCCTCCCAATGCAGCAACTCTTCCAACTGACTAAGGAAAAAAATACATTTATTTTGTCTGTCCATCTTCTCTGTAGATCTGTAAAATTCTTGTCCAGAGAGGTAGTTTTCCTCTGGATCTGGGTGATGGTGGTTTGTACAGTGATGCAAGGCAGCACCTGCAATCGCGAGAGCAACCTAGCACTGGGATGCAAACAGTTCTGGTGGAGGAGGCTCTTGGGCTCAGCAGCATGAAGCAAACACAAAGTGCTTGCTGCAGAGCAGCTGATTGGCAAGCCTGCAGTGAATATCTTGTTTGATGAATTGTATTAGCAACTGAAATCCTACTACTCAGAGAGGAGAAGCAATCTCAGAGAGATATTCCCAAGGAAACTTGCATTTCCCCTATCGCCACTCTGCCCAATGCACCTTGGTTCCCAGAGAAGGGGGAATATATGTCAGTGAGAGACAGAAGAGTTTCTTTGCATTAAGTTTTGATCTCACTATGCCTAATCATAGGAAATATTATCCAACAAAAGAACTCCACCATTTTATGAGATTGGTTATCCTGATTGATAACTACTCAAACTTCCCAAATCAACCAGATTCTGAACTATAGTTTGGCAAAATTATTATTTTGTAGTGTAGTTACAACCAATCATTGAAGTTTACTTGATATAATCACTTTGAAAAAAAGCAGCTTCTTTTTTTCTTTTCTTGGAAATATCAGTATTACTGAAGCAGCATAATGTACCAGAAAATAGCCAATTCATTTAGCAGTGGCCCCATGAAAGATGACAAGAAGCAGTATTCTCGTCAACCTTTCCTTTTTGCATGAAAATAGCCTGTTTTACATATTTCTCCCCTAGAGTCTAAAGCTATGAATTTTAAAATCTCATGCCTAAATACGTGTCCCAATTTTTAACATTACACTATATCCCAACAACCTCCATTGCACTCTAAAAAAATATCTTGGAACTTTCATAAATATGACCATTTATTTCTGAGCTTAAATATCCGCATACATGCAGATATCGAGTCTTTTGGTTTGGTTTAGGTTTGTGAGGGTACCACTGCTACCACTGGTACATGCATATGCTCCTTTATTCTATGAAAGTGACAGACTGCAAACTTTCAGATTAAAACACATCATCTTATCACAAAGTAATTCAGAGGCAGAAACTTTTATGATTATGTAAAGCAAGACCCTGACTATGCTCCAGACTGATATTGGTGTCAAAATTTTATTCCATGAGGCATAAGGAGCAACAACATGGATGTTAATGATGCCAGGAAATATTTCTAAGAGACACTTGCAGGGTTATTTCAAGACTATCTATTTTTCAACTGCTGTGCAAATGTGCTGAAAACGCAACGGTCCCTAGGAGCAACGCTGCGAGGTGTGGGGCATGACAGCTTGCTGTGATGGGATGAACCATTCACATAATCACACCTACGGGTGACCTGAATGAACATTACGGGTGTCTAAGAGAGATAGGGTAGAGAAGGGATCTGAGTGAGATTAGAAGTTAAGCTGCTGTTAATTTAAAAACTAGTTTTATATCTTATATCACATTTCCTTTATCGCTTCTATGGATTTAAAGTAAGTAATTGGAGAGAAATAATACCATTCACCTCCAAAGGATGCAGGGACATGCTAGGAAAGTTAACAGTAGCTGTCACCATGCTATTATCTGTAATATATATTCACTTTAAATTTTAGAAATACATATTTCATATCAAACATCATAGGTAATCACTAATATAAATAAATAAAATGGTGTTTGCAATTTTAACTCATGGTCTCTGAGATGGATGTGAGATGTTATCTATTAATGCTTTCAATCTCCTTGCTTTTTTTTCTGTTTAACTTACACTGAAAGATGGTTAAAGTTCCTCCCTATCTTCCTAATATTTACTTCAACTGTGGCAGCACTTCTTAGCTGTTTAAATGGACAACACTTTAACTGGAGAAGGATTTTCTTCTTCCTTATGACAGTGTTCATCCCTCCTTGTGCATCCTACCACATTACCCCAGTCAAGAGTAACTTCTTTTTTAACCCCTGGCGCACTTCTCAGGAGCAGCTGTTTTACCCTAGCAACAATGCAGCATACACCTTGCTTTAACAAGCTTCCTTTTTCCCTGAAAAAAACGCAGTGTATAAGCAAATTTACATTCAAGATAATGCCAAAAACATTACCAAATGGAACCAGATAAAAAATGGGACTGGGAAAGTATTACCCTTGGCATATACACTAGTATCAGGAAGCAACAGCAAGCAACTCACCAGAATTCAAACATTTCTGTCCTGGTAGGGAAATAATAGCTCACAAAACCGAAAGCAATTTCAAAATTCTTGAATGGTATTAACATGGCCACAAAACCTCAGTGCACCATGATCCCACATGCACACACATATACACACACAAATGTATACTGTCCAAATATCTTACTGCATTTTAGAATGAAAACAATTCATTTCATTTTTTTTTATTAGATCCTTGCCTGGGGATAAACATAGCCATAACCGTTAAGAGTGAGGGAAATGTACACGGGTTCAGCACTGAGAAGTGAGAAGGAAGCAAGAGAAGAGCATATTGCTGTTGTTTTAAAGCAGATACACTGAACAGATTATTATTTTATTAACGGTGCTCTAACAGCCATGGTTTTTATGTTATTTGAACAAACTATGCTTTCTATTGTACTCCGTAGTGATACAAAGCTCTGCAGGAGACAGGATGCTTTGAACAATTCTCATTTTAGATTAGGTCTAGAAATTGCATGTTTAAAGCTGAATTTACATGTTGAATGCAAATCTTTGACTGAGCTAGCATATCAAACTGGTGCAGCTGTACACAATTAGAGCAAAATGTGGCTGCTGTTCCAAAGAGCCTTTCTTTTGAGCTGGTATACAATATTTTTGGTTTGTTCGGCAGTGTATCACATATCTCTCACACGTAGGACTATTTGTGAATTAGGAACCATTTAAAAGGTTTTCATAGCCTTGAAAACAAACAAACAAACAACAAATAAAACACCTCATATTCCTTGTCATTTTTGGAACAGAAGCTTTAATTTGGGTTTAGATTTCACTCCTATTAGGAAGCTCTAATATATGAACTTTAGCAGCAGTGCTGTATGCTAGCTTGTCCTTAGTTGATTTGATTTTTTTTAAACACAGTTTAGTCCCATTCAGAACTTGCACACAAAAACATACACAGAGACACAGAGGAAAGTGCTTTAGTGTGTGGCTAAATGTTGTCTTTCCTTTTTCCAGTCTCAGACAGTGTCAAAGCTTTGCTAAGGATTCCCATCCAAATCAAGTCAGAGAGCACGGTGCAGTGGGAATACAAATACACACTGGAGAAGTGGAACAGGGTCAGCGGAGTGTGCAGTTGCTGAGATTGATGTTGATACCCTTCACTGCCAAGTGAAATGCCAATAATGCTTGTATAGCATTTTGTGAGGGCAATGGGAGTATTGATTCCTGAGCAATAATAAAGAATGAAGCTGCTCTCTCAGGTATAAAAATATTGGCAACTGTTACAAAGAATTGAGTCATAGAGGCCTGAGTGTTGGCCTATCTTAATACAAATAATTCAGGCTTCAGAAGGATTTCAAGAGCAGCCAGGCATGGTCCTCAGGCACATTCTCTGCTATTAATTTACCTGCAGCTTTCACAAGCCTCTCAGTCTATCAGCCAATTGGTCTTTGAGGTGCAGGGACAAAAACTGATTTCTGAAGGCTTGTTGAGAGGCAATATGAAAGACCAGTGGGGTCATGAAATTTTAACATAAAAAATAAAAATAATTTTAAAATTGCATTTTTTTCGTATTTATGAGAAAAAGTAGAACATATGGTTTCCATGCACTTCATAAATAATTTAACACACATCTCATTGGGAGCTGAGATTTCTAAGGCTAGTATTTTTATTGCATTGCTTAAAATAGTTTTATTTACTAAAAGAAGTATGAAGCTCTCCCAAGACAAAACTATCACAAGTTATAGTAAATCTTATGCCATTTGGTGTATGCTGTCTGCACTTATGCATGAAAACTAAGAGTTTCCTGCAAACTTTTCAAATATCATCTGTTCTTCATGGTGTTGAAAAGTAAATACTCTAAAACGACTGGCCACATTCAGAGTTGTGAGCTGTATATATTCACCCTGTTAACTAACGGGAGACTCCTCTATCCACCAGTGGCCATCTCTGAAGTGTTACCAAAGCACAAACTGAGAGAACACATCAACAATTTCAACAAAAGTAGTGATGAAATCCACATAGTGCACTGAAATTCATTGTACTTCTTTAGTGAATACTCCTTCTATATGCAGCTTTATAATGCACATCTGGCATAACTGCTTCTGGTATAGCAAAACATTAAGCTGTTTTCAACAGTTATTTGATAATAAAATGTCAGGTCTACGTATCTTTTTTTTACTTAACTTAGAGTTTCCCACACTACTTGTACTACTAGTACTTAAGTACTAGTTTTGACTTAACTTAGAGTTTCCCACACTAAGATGATGAGGCTGACTTTTTAAAACAAAAACTAGTGCCAAACACAAGATGACTGAAGTGCTAAGGAGCCAAACATATTTGCTAGACATAACTGCCAACCCTAAACTTACCTATTCCAATAATTAATGTTCAGTGCCATGTCTGTTAGCAAACAGACAGCCAAGACTACTGCAACCTAAAGGATTCTGTTGCAGAAGCCCCTGCTTACACATAATAAAGCAGCTGGACAGCTTTCATCCTGGACATACTTCTTCTGATTCAAGCGCGTAACAAATATCTCCATTTTCCTCAGAAAACCTTCATCCCTGGCTACCAATTCCCCAAGGAAGAGCAAACTAATGGACAATCAGATAGGAAGTTCATGTGCTATGAAACACTTCTGGCGGGCTGCCAGAGGCCAGCCCAGGGGAAAAGCAAATGGGATCAATACATGGGTTCTGCAATAACAATGATGGAGAACAGCAGGAAACGAACAATGGCAGCACACATTATATGCCTATTATGACTGCCTTTGAAGGATGGTATAGATAAAACCCCAAACTAGTCACCTGCAATTAGAAAAAGATTTTTTTTAATGGGACAACACGGCATTGGGTCAGAATAATGTAACAGAAACTTTTTATGAAGATTGATTCAAAGAAACAATTTCAAATTTCCTTACCCTTAACAGATCATTTTTTATACTTCACTAAACATCTATCAGCTTTCTTTGTGAATAAAGGAACACAGTAAAGGGGAACCATGATCTATAACACAGGAAGTGTTCCGTTTTGCATACAAATACTACAATATTTGATTATGTAATGTAAGTTGACAACCATAATCCTGAAGCATTTCTTGACTTATGCCTCCCAACAGATGTTTGGGAAAATATATTTTTCTACAGGTTTGATGGGCATCAGATAATTATCTCTTGAATCAGGTCCCATTCAGATCTTTATCAATAATATCTTTATCTATTTATCTGTATTTTTTTCAGCAATGGACACAAAAGAAGACTATTTCTGAGGTGAAAGGAAAACAAGTAAAACAAAAAAGAATCATTTTTTTAGTCTTTTTGTGCACTGTTGGAAGAACAAATTAACGCTAACGCGAGAGATTAAAGCTTCATTAATAGTGTGACCTTTAGTATTCACTGCTTGCTTACTTTTGCTGCAGACCTACAGATGTAATCAATTGCTTTGAGAATTATTTTTATTCATTCTGTCTCTCTCTAAACTCTACTAGATTTATCACAGAAAATAAAAGGAAAATCATACAGGCAATCAATGACCATGGATGTGATTTCTTTTTTTTGAGGAGTCCTTGTGATCTCACCTTAAGTTGCCCTCAAAGGAGCAATTGAGTAAATATACTCAAAGAAACAAATATGAAATCCACTTTGGTGTTTGAAATTGCCCTTAATTAGCTCTCTGTTTTTTTATATGAGTAGAAAACTTAACCATATCAATACGCAATACCAGCTATGATGCAGGTTTACCACAAGTTTCCAACACTAAACTCTTAACAATCTATATCATAACCTCTTCACTCCCCTACACCTTATTTGCAAGGTATTGAAATACATTATTTCTGTGTCTCTGTAAAATGTAAAAAAGCTAAGTCATTCATGACAAATATTCAGCCCAAGCTCATTCAATCATTTCTGTTGCTTCCAACACCTCTGAGGCTTCTATCACCCTAAGTATCAGCTGGTGATACCCCAGATTTCTTTTATATGATGCTTGTCACATCAGATTTACTGTTACAAATGGGAATTAAATACCTAGTAATGGCTGAAACTCAAGAGCAGCTATAAATGTGTGATCTCAGCCTTTAAAGGAAAACAAAATCCTTAGGTTATTTGTATTTGCGTTTTTGTACATTCTACCAACAGCTACTGTGACTACTGAGGCCTTGTATAATCCACAGTGATGTCTGTATTTTATTCTTCTCAGCTAATCTATATACAAAGTGCCTCAGAACAAAAAATTATTGTTTCAAATCCACAGTATTTTATAACTGTTACCATCAAATTCATCTGCAATCATGTCCCCTATTCACCTATTACAGACCTCTCTCATTTTGCCTTTCGTAAATCATTATCTATTATCTGTGTTTTTTATTATCTATTTATCCTCTTTTCCTCATTATAGCTATGCCGAGAGATACCAGTTCTGGAAAAGGATTGTATAGATTTGAAGAGACAGACTGTGCTAATGAATGTTTTCTTTAGAAAAGCCTAGGAAATGCTACTTCTTGAGACACATAGTTTCTCAAAAGGCTGTCCCAGAAGCCATAGTTTAGGCTCCCAGACAAGTGACAACACACAAGAAATATGAGAGTAAAATGAAGGTTAGTTTTATATGGGTGCTAAGAGCAAAGACTACTGCAGAATCTACCTGGTAAAAATCTACAGCGACAGATCTGGCAAGAGCAGATAGCTGAGCTGACAGAGAGGTGCTCAGCTTTGCTCTTTGAAGCCTGCAGTTTATTCCTGTTGGTTAGACACTGGAGGATCATGAAAACATCAAACATCAGAAATGTCTTAGCTGTGTTAATGGGTTTCGAGCCTTAACCAAGCTACTGTGATTTTGTTCTTTTGCTTGCCAAGGTCAGAATCTAGTTACTCAAGCGTGACTCTGAGGGGATTTCAGCACACTCACCAGTGCTGATTTCTTTTCCCCTTTTCCCCCATGTTCTTCAAATGTCTTGTCAAGTGAGCTTAAAGAACCCAGTAGGAGGGAATGAAAATTGATTCCAGTTGTTTTTACAGAAGCAGATACAGTATTTAAAGTAATATGTCTGCAGCAGTGCAGTAAAGGCAGCTTTCCTTCTCCAGTTTATTGAACAAAGCTATTGGTGATGGGCTGAAGATATTCAAATTCCAGCTATAAATTCATTTATAAAGTGAATTTAGTTATCTTGAAAGCTATTAGAGTCAATGCCCTGGAGACTGAACTCATTGACTTATTCACAGAAGTGCTGCAATGAAATATGAAACAGCACAGGTTTCCAGCACGTTGTCCCACTAGTGTGCTCCCAGCCTGACCTGCTGGAGTGACCTGTGAGGGGGGAGATTAGTTCAGCTTTTATGTTCGCTTAGGAAAGCAGTCCTTCTCTTGCTTTAATCAATGGCACTCTACTGAATTCAATGAAAGTTTGATCAGATCTGTGTCCTCCAGGAATGCTGCTGAGACCACAGTACAATCCACGGATGCTAATGGATGGGCACAGATTTTTTAAGGAACTGAAGGTACATGCCCTGCTGGGCTCACAGATCAGGTCTATGCAGATGTCCAGGCTGTAAGTTATTTGACTTTTCTACATCTCATATGCCCTTTGGTTAGATCTGAAGTTAACAACATTGTTAGTCTGTTAATCTGTCCCTTCACTGGAAAAAAAATAAAAAAAGAAAAAAAATGTTCACTTTTCTCTTTGCCTCTAAAAGAACAGGGACTCAGGGCCTCTCAAATCAGCATGTTCAATTTTATCAACAACATGCAACATGCAAGTGGAACACCACTTAATCTCCTTTTTTGCCCATATCCCCCTCCTTCATCTATGACCTACAGATTCAGGGATAATAATATCCACCAAAGCTAGGGGTAGAAAAGTAAGGACATGAAAGAAGAAGAAAGGACACTTAGCTTTTTCTCAGTTTTTCAGTGAGAGATGCTATGGGCTCTCCAGGAATTTTATTTATTAATACAGTGAAAAGCCATATATTTATGTAATGATATACTTGTAAAATATCCCTTTGAAACAACAATATTTCTGCATTCCCAGTTTGTTAAGAGCTGTCTACTATGGTTAAAAAAAATTTAAAAAAGGTATTCTACCTTAAAATGCTTTGCATTTCTAAGCTGTAAATTTTGCTGCCAAGTGCAGTGATAGCTAATATATGCTGCCTGAGGCCTGCTGGTGAATTTTCAACTTCCCTGAGTCCTACTGAATTTTCATCACAAGCAGTACCCTGCAAGTCCCAAGTTGTTAAGCATGGTTATGGAAGAAATCTGGAGGTGGAAACCTTGTCAATCACTGACAACAGGGCCTTGCTCAGCTGATAATAAAACTACTGCTGCTGCCTGAGAAAGATTACTGCTAGCATTTGGGAAAGGCAGCAGGGTGACCTTTCTTTCCAAGAGCTGAAGACCCAAAGTGTCTGACAGCTTTGATGTATGGTTTTTGCTAGGTTTGGAGGATTTTTTGGTATTACTACCCCTGGCCACACTTGACACTCAAAAGGTGTTTAAATAGCTTAAAATACAACAGATTGAACTGACAATCTCATTTCTGCTTTACTGACGCTGTACCCTTTCCCTCCTAATATAATTATTCAGATGGATATTATTTGTCTGCTTGTCTACTTTTATGCTAGATTTAAATTACTCTCCTTCTGCTACAGGAATTTATCATCAAGATACTTTCCCTCTGCTGAACAAAGTGTACCACACTCTGGATTTGAGCCTGTTCTTGGGCACTCTGCCATTTACTTTAGTGGCAGGCCTTTACTTAAAATACCACTGCGCAAGGGGTTCACTACCACTGCAATTAAGAAAGATGATTAAAGTCTTACTAGTGTGAACTACAGCTCTGGCTAGCCTAACGTCAGCTCAAAGTCAGATTTTCAGCAGTAACTGCTGTCCTCACCTCCTGATAAAGCTTTCAACTGATGTGCTCCACTTTTGAGACAAACCCATAAGATGTAATTGAAGATCCAGGAAACAAAACAAAAACACAGGAAACAAAAACATCCAATACTATGCTGAATATATTTGGAAGAGGAAAAGGAAAATAGGGACTAGGAAATAGGAATTTCTAAAACATTTCAACTTCATCTTGTAAATGTGATAAGATTAAAGTCCACATGCCAACCAGGCAGGGATATTTAAAATTCGAGTCCGTGAAAACCACATGAGACTTGAAAAAGATTTGCAGTTCTGAAATTCTGCCAAATTGCTAAGAGCTGAAACATAGAGACAGAGGCACACACAGAAGATGACTGCACACCCACAGAATCAGTGAGAGACTTTCTGCATACTTCAGCCAGCACTGGATCAAGACATCTAACAAGTTTCAAAACTATTAGTATGACTATTTTTTTCCACTTTCACAGGTTAAGTAATACACCCAAATGCACAGCTATACCTGTGAATTAAGAGGAAGTAGCAAGCAGTGATTTTCACATTTTTTTGGTCACTAGAATCTAAGTGTTGGGAAAAAATGCTAAATTTATAAAATAAATGTAGGCTAAATGTATTAAAAGTTTTCCTCCTTCCAAAGTAAGAGATTAAAATTTTTCTAATGTCACTGTTATTACCCACTTGTATCACTGAAAACAAAAGAGGCCTTTAATAATACAGAATAATCTTGAGTAAACATATTTACTTTTAAAATATGCATAGCAGCTGAATGTCAGAACCAGCCATGTGAAGTGTAAAGCACTTACAAGTGTATAAATGTGATGTGTACAGCACTTTACAAACATATAAAAAGATGACCCTGATTCAGAAGTGTTGCAGTCTAATTGGACAGCATATACATAAGGCAGTGGGAGGGAGAAAAGTGAATTGATGAAAGCATTGAAAGAAGGGGTATAAGTTAAGCACACATCTTTTTAGTCTCATGACTCATAAGTGTTTATGTATATAGACATGCATCTTTTCACTGGATGAGTAGGCCAGCATTTATCACCCTCTTTTCTCAAGTAGCATGTCTTCAGGAGTCACTCACAAAGAGGAGTGTGAAGGGTTGTCAGACTGCTTCAGGAAGTGGGCTGAAGACAACTGGGGACATATGGAAGAAGTTCCTCAGAAGAGGGGAGGAGAAGCACACTGAGAAAAGCCTGTGAGCTGTGTTCTTGAGTCGAACAAGGAGAGAATAAAAAAAAAAGAAAAAAGAAAAAAAAAGGTGAAAGTAGGCAACATGATATTAAATAACCATTTCAAGGGAAATCAAGGTACTTCAGACAGGTATGGAGAAACGGTTTTGTGCCTCACCTGCGCTGCAGGACTGCCTTCAAACAGCCTTTCTTTTAAGTCTTTCAGCAAGTGACTGTACCACAGCTTGGTGGGAAACTTCTCTGCTCATTTGTATCTACATCATCAGTGGTTCAAATGTGGGAATGATGTGACAATCTGCAAACTGCATGTGCTAGTCATATTTGTGGCTTCTACAGATCGCCCAGTTAGGAAAAGTTGCTGAAAGTTGCTGCATTATGGAAGTGTTTCCAAACACAACCACAGCACAGTATTTAGTGCATGCAACAATGGAGAAGTACAGTAAGCAACACTAGAGCATTAGATAAATGAATTAATAATTAATAGTTTATAAATATGTTAACAGCTCTTTACAATGACAACTGTAGCAACAGCAGTTTAGCAGTTTATTATGAAAAGATAACTAATTGTTTATAAATATGTTGTCAAGATTATCAGAGTGAAAGAAAAGAGTATTTAAAAAATGTCAATAGTTAGAACTCTCTCAGGTTTTAACTGTCACATAAACTGCTTTTAAATGGCTAAAAATGTTACTGTAAAGTAAGCTTCCACTGGCTGGGTGCTGCTTTTATCAGGCTACTGTTTTTGTTACCAAAGCTAAATCTAAGATCAGGATGCAAAGTTTGATTTGACAGACATAGCCTGGATACACAGTAAGAAAAATAAAACATAAATTAAAAAAAAAAAAAAAAAAAAAAAAGAATGAAGCCAGTCAGGTTGTAATATGCATGTTATCTGGTTTTCCTTTGGAAGAATAGAAAATATTAGCCCTTAAACAAAGCAAAAACTACCACCAGTTCATAATATTTCATGTAGTAAGGAGCATTAAGACGTGCAATAAGCTTCCGGAATAACTTGAACTCATCAAATTCTTTATGCAGAGGATTGAAAGTGAACAATTTGCTGAGGGGAAATATGGATTTTGTATTCTTGTCCATGTAGCTGGGAGTCATTTGTTTTACCATGCTGATGATCTACAACTGACACGTACATATAAAATTAGAAGATATTCCACATTCCAGTCTAAATTGGCACTGACATTATACATCCTGTGCTATATAGAAAATTAGACTAAATTATTATAATAGCACATTCAGATCTTAGAAACTCAGAATAACTGCATTAGCAGAAAAATACACAGATGTAGTTAATAATGCTCCATTCTCACCTTTTTAATAATTCTTTGCCTTCAGTTCACCTTGCTCATATAGAAAAGAATAAGTTGGCTGGAAGTATTTAACTAATTCTTGACAGTGGAGTACTCCAATCTGAAGTAAGTAGCAGTAAATAAAAATGTGAATATGAGCTGGATATAGCAAAGCGCACACATGGGAATATGTGATAGTGTGAGCAAGCTCTTGTGCTTTTAAGGAAAGAGGCATATTTCCAGGAGCCATAAAACAACATGCTGAAAAAAATACTCTTAATTTATTCCTCAGTTCATGCACTTGTTTGACTTTAGCCCTGCTCTTTACACACTCACTCTGTTCTTTACACACAAATTTTAGCACCGAAGCTAAAACATTGGCTGTTTGAAAGACTGCTGACATGAACTTTGACCTTAATTTAAATCAAGTCAATAGGATTATTCCCCTATGTGCTAAGTTAGGCAAATGCTTCATTATCGTGTCATACTGGGACAAGGCATGGAATATTCACTGTTCCTGAGCTGCAGTAATTTCAGTAGATCAAGGCAAAAGTGAACTCAGAATTATGTGCTAAATATCTGTTTGCTTTTTTAAATGCAAAACTCTTTAAGATCTGCATAAATGAGCTTTAATAAGCAAACTAGTGTCTCTCTTAAGTGAAGGAGAGTACAGACAGATAAAATGTCATCTTGAACATATGGTATGTTCTGGGTAAAGTATGTCAGAAAATCTACCTTGCTTCTCCTCATGGTCTTTCTTATGTAGTTAATAAAAGCTGCTTTTGCAGCTCCTAACTTTCTCCCCTTAAGTAACAACATACCTGTAGAATTGTCTGTCCTAGTTCTCCCCTCCCCAAAATACATGTAAACTTTCATATTTCCAGTAGTATTAACACGGCCTTCAACCTTAATGGCCTTCATCTTGTAATATTGTTTTAAATCCTGGAATAGTGACAAAGACTTGGTTATCTAATGAGCAAAGTTACCCAGACTTCATGAAAGGTAGAAAATCAGACCAATATGCTTGGTTAGTATATTAGATACTAAGATATTATCAAGCCTATATAGGGTTAAGTAGCTGTGTGAAAATCTTGCTGCAAAGGATGCCATAATAAGTAATAAAACTGTGCAGATTAAGGCCAGGAAAAAGAAGCACAAATGAGTCAGACCAAGGTTATGCGAGCCAACTTACTGATTATGACCAAAATGAGCCATGAAACATAAAACCTTATAATTATATCTCAAGATGTCAAGGTAATTGAGGCAGCACTTGCAGAGAGACTTGGAAAGCTGTAATATAAAATAAGAACGAAAGGGAAAAGATCAAAGTGCTAGGTGATATGCTGCAGAAGGTGGGCCAGTTGAAGTGAAAAGCACAAATCAGGCTGTTGAACAATGATAATGACTGTACTCAAATGCTTTGCACTTACTAGCACAGTAATTCCTCTAACATCCTATCCATTATTCAAGTAAGTCCACTTGCAGTGCCATTACTCTACACAGTTTTGCAATTTAAATTCAGAAGTCATGCATGTTTCACCAACTTGCATTTCCTTGAAATAATAGATGGATTATTTTTATTCTATGAGTTGGCTGCAAATGAATTAAGTAGACACTGAAATAAGACTATCAACCTGTTTCCAAGTAACAACAAGGGACTATGCATGAACAAGGAAGAGCTTAAATGAGAGATGTTAAACCTCAGAATGTCACAAAAAATACTGTGTCTGATGTCAGATATTTATTATAAATGCATAGTATGCTAATACTCTGCATAGTGGGCACAGTGGCAGCTCTTTGGTTCAAATACCTTAAGTGCAGGTGCGAGAGATAGTTCAGATCTCCTAAAAAGAAAATATTTACAAACCTAAGTGGGTTCTCTGATCAATAAAATATCTCTAGAAAGGGCTTAAGTACAACACAGGACATTATAAACTATAGTGCTTCCCTTTATGCACCATGTAATTTTCATGAAACTCAATTTAAAGAATTATTATTGATACAAGATTGAAGGAATGAAAGCATAAAGTTTATGTCTCATTAATCCTGTAAATATATTGCATGTGAAATTAAGAATCTTTTTCTTAACATTAATTTATATAACCCATAGAAACATTCTGACTCCAGGATACCTTAAGAGACATCTAACAAAAGAAAAAAAAGTCATATTATTAAATCATAATATGAGGACCAGAGTGAAATATGGTAGAGACATAGGTGTTAACTCTTTTTAACAAGCTGAATAAACAACTTTTAAATAACTTTCTAGTTGTTAAAGTATTTACCAGTAACATAGAACACTATTTCTAGACTGCTCAAATGACTTCAAAAATTGAGACTGTCAAGCCAATCTGGATGTTATCTTCAAAAAAACCTGACATATACATACATAATAAACTCAACACTGAATAGAAGCTACACTCAATAGGACTTGTCTTAAGCTACAAATAAACAAAAAAAAAAGAAAAATGAAAAGCTAAAAAAAAACTAAAACCAAAACCAAATATGTATACCATATTGCAAAGAAGAAGCACATAAAAAAAGAATTATGTATAAATAATGTCAAATTAAAGCCCTTGTTTGTATAGTAAATTTTTCAAAAATAACTTCCAGTTCCAAGCTGGTATAGTTTTTTTAAAAAAAAACTCAAAGATAATTCTTTTCTTATCTAATTTTACCCAGAGTAAAAAGCATTCTGACAGGAGAAAACAAAATGTTTCTGGAATTTCTAATCCATCTTTTGGTGAGTCAGTGTTATTAAAATAGCTTAGCAGAAAAGTTGTGATTTTTTTTGGACATCATAGCAGATTTAATTCTTAGCAGTTGTAGCAACTGAATTTGAGCATACTGCACACAGCGCTACATGATAGATCCAAAAAACCCTTTTCAAATTCCACATAAAACCAACAGGTCATATCATACAACATATAAAATGTGGCTAAAGAAAACTCAAGTTCAGGTTTCTGATTGGAGATTAATCAAGTTCAAACATCGACTGAACAAGTATTTGGATCCAAAATTCCAAATATTTTCCACTTGTTTGGCTCTCAGTATTCACAGTGTGAAAGAATACCATTCCAAACATATGACAACTTCAGTACCTCTAAAGCGATTCAGATAAACTTAGATCTCATCTCCCTAATCTTCTAACTTTCTGTTTTACTCTAGATGAAGGTGACCTCTGGCCCATTGCTTAACTGTAAACAGAGATCTAACTGCTGAATGAAAGAAAGAGATATTTTTAACATGTAGCAATTGGATATGGATTACTTCCATCAGAGATGGTGTAAATTTATTTATGAAAGAGAAAATGTTAGAAAATAAAACGTGCTGAAATTCTAAGATACATATTAGCTGCAGAAGCAATACCAATAACAAGCATGGATCATTGCATTGAGCAAAAATCATGGAAATATTTGACACCTTAAAAAGTTTCATGACTCATTACAGAGGGAATGGCAAGAGGGAGTAATTGCAGTAGATCCATCAACATCTATTTCTACAAGAGCTACATAATAAATCAAACTGTCTGCATCTGTTTCTAAAGCCTTTAGGAAAAGGAACTATTTTAAGACCATAGTGTAATATCACCATTGTTTTGGCATACTAGTGCATTTCAAAACACCTTTCAAGAGAAAAACAACCACTCGAGGAACACTTTTTTTTTTTTTTCTTTAAGGCTATATGCATACAACCTGGAGTCTCCTCATTCCACTACAAAAACCAATAGCAACTTAAAGATCAATGTGTATTCGCCATTACAATAAGTTAAACAAATATCAGTCTGCTTCTTGCTGAGTAGAATTAGTCTTGCCACATATTGCATTATCAAAACATCTTAATGCTAACATGTGGTCTCAGTACATATTTATACTGAGAGCTCTGGTACATGTCAATGCAATCCCTGCATATAGTAACATTCAAAAGACTCCCTAGCTTGTCCTGAGAATTAAATCTAGTTATCTTACAAACTCTGAGGTGGAAAAAGCCACACATATAAAAGCAAAATTTAAAATTTCTAGAAAAATAATAGTTTTCCATTTTCTCTTCAGAGGCATAAAATATTTCATTCAAAGCTGACATACATTTTCTCTGCACTGGTAAAATATTTCATTTTTTTCTTTGAATGATAATCCTTTCCCAATAAGCCCATATTAGTTAAGTTGCTAATTAGAGAAGAAAATAATGCTATATTTTTTTAAATATACTTATTAGTTGATACTTTTCAGTCGAGCATCCACTCTGTTAATGAACGAAGACTAATTTCAGTAATCTACGTAAACTGATAGCACTATTTGGAATTCCATACATATTTCTCAGCAAAACAAATCATCGTAGAACTAATGGGATGAGGACATATGTACTACAATTTAAATAAATTCTATGCCCTTCTTAATCACAGATCAAGAGAAAATACTTAAAAATGCTTAGGAATACTTAATAAGTCAAAGAACTGCTGTGGCCTTGAGCTCAAAATTTATATATAAATATATATATATATATATATATGTGTGTGTGTATTTTTAATGAGCTTGAATATGCAGAGAATATCCAGCTCTAAAAGATGTAACATATTTATCACTGAAGTGTAAAGAAGGAAAACAACAGGGAGCTATTTTAGCAGTCAATGTACCTCACATCATTAAAGGCCCATATCCACTACAAAAGGGTAGAAGTTAAGGTTGGGGTACAAACTGTTCTTTCACATACTCTGATTCTTTAGCTCTTTATTTGATAAATTTAATTTTTATTAATACTCTTTTTTTGTAAATCATTTTCAAAAATCCTTTCATTGAGGTCTTTATTATGCATACTTGTATTCATACAGATGAAGGGCTGGGAAGAAATGAATGCTTAAAGAGTTAATGATACACATAACTAATAGCTGCCAGAAGTAACAGGACAGAACCTGAATTACATTATTTGGAAAATAAATGCTATTGGACTTCTTTAAAGAAAATGTAAGCAAACAAGCATGTCAAAGAAATACCAGATAGAGGAAAAAAGAATTACTACAGGATTTTTTGAGTTGGTCGTTATTTCGGTGGAAAAATTACCTTGCTGCTCTAGACACTGCCAGGATCTGAGAAATCCAATGTAATTGACAAAAAAGCTGTCATTTCAACCCCAAAAGAATGCTAAATGCCATTGTTTCACACTAGAGGTCACCCCCGGTAAGAAAATATAATTATGGTATCTTTTATTTTCCCCCTGTAGCTGTTACAATATTGAAAAGCTGTTCATCATAGTAAAGAAGTGGGACTTTTGAGGTTGTATGCTAAACATCCTTTCAGTCAAGCAAAAGAAAATGTCAGTAAATACGACACACTTTGCATTACCATACAAAACCTGTTATTTACTTGCTGCATCAAGACAACTTTCATTAAAGAAAATGTGAGCTTAATTTTGAGGATTGCCTATAAATAAATGACATGATAGCATTTCAGCTGAAAAGATGTTAGACATATTATAATTTTTTCTTCACACTCAGAACTCCATTGATAAGGGTCTGCATTCCCAGGTAGGTCCTGCCACACAGCTGTACGCAAAATAAGTAATGTGTTTCTGCATGTAATTAAAAAAAGAACCTACATAATAGTTAAAGCGAGTACCTGTTCTTATTCATCTTTTCTTTTGAATTTCAGCAAAATGCATGTCTATGTCACAGCAAATATCAAACTTCACGATTTAAAGGAATTTGCAAAAGAAGTAAATGTGTTACACTGACGACAACATCAATATGTAGCTATAATGATGATTTGTATGTTTCCTATATGTAAACTTTTTTTTAGCTGAATTTTCAGAAATTAGTGTTTGAAAGCACAGCTATGAAGAAAATACTTAAATATACTTCTATTTTTATTCCATGTAATTATTTCTAGTTCTTCCATTGCTCTATATAAATGCCAGATATTCATCAATGGAAACATAAATCATTATGCCTTTGTTATCTAAGCTTAAAACATTTGTTTATTATCAGTCTCTATTTCTTGTCTCCATTCTTTCCAGCAAAGCAATCATGTTCAAAACACAGATACAAGTAAATTTTAGGCCAAAAATCTGACTGAAGTGAGCAAAATGGAACTGACAGGATCAGGCCACTGGGTTTTGGTTACTCTGATTCTGGATGGTTTAAAATGGTATAAGTGCCAAAGCACCTTGGATGGTCAGTGAAGCATGACAGCTACAATTTCCCTGAGCACTCTAGGCAATTATCCATCTGGCTCGCCTGGATTTTCCAGCTTCACTCAGATAGCATGCTTATTGTCTGAAATGGGTGATGTATGTCTGTCTTGAAATGTTGTGCGATAAAATATTGCATCACAGAGTCATGTGGCCCTTTTCTACAATCAGGCATCTACAGCAAGCTTCAGGGAGCAGAAAGGATAAAGAATACAAATAACACATCAGAAAAAGAAATGCACAGCAATGTAATGTCCTACCAGCATAGCAGGGCTGGTTGCAGCCTTTCTACTGAAATACAGAGCCTTACATTTCTTAATTCAGTTTCCTTGTCATGCTTGTAGATTCTTGGAAGGCTGTAAGATATACAACTTTCTATCATTAGTTTTTTAAATATGGAAAAAAATATTTTATTTTGCCCTTTAAAAATACCAGATAATGATGAAGTGAACTTCTGCTCCCAGAACTTAAATAATTCCATCCCTGTATTTATTCTAATGTGCCTTTAACAGAATACTTAATTTTCAGCATCTGCTAAGCTGATATTGAAAGTCTTTTTCCATTCAATCATATCTACAAGTAGTCAACAAGAGTTCCTTCTATCATATAGACCAATAAATCATTTTGTAACCTACCAAATGTTGGTAGCTCAGACATTGAAGAGATATTGTTAAATTGTCAAATTTAACCAAAAGAATTGGAAAGATATTGGCATAGCGGAGAATATAGCACTAACTCGGTAATCAAGAAAAAAAAATCCACTATATAATTTCTTTGACCCATTTTGCTATTTAGTGGTTTAGTTCTGATTCAGAATGAAGATGATTACACTCCCTGCTCCGCTCTCCTCCCACTCCCCAAAATACAACACATTTTTGATGTGTTTTGATGATTTTTGATGTCTAAAAGCTTTTATCAAGCCAATGGTTGTTATCTTTAGCACCGATTCCCTTACTACTTAAAATGTCTGTCTAAGCAACTTTGCACAAAACAAGTACACAGTACAAATGTACTGTGGGCCAGAGATGAATTCCGTTACCACTTAATTTTCAAAATTCCAGAAGATATTTAATCTAAAATCCAGAAATTTTAATAACTCTGACTGAAGTATCACCTCTCCTTCTTTAGAAAATCATTGATTTCTAGATTTATTTTAATTTGAATGGTCCAAAAACGATTCAAGTCCTAGAGGCTACTATATACAGGAAACTTCAATTTAATAAACTATCATGTTTTCTGGCTGGCTTTATAGTGTGATGGAATCTGTATGCTGGTGCACATATATTACTTCTGGTACTAGGCTACCTCTCCAAGGCCTATTCCACAGGTTTCTACAGAGAGCTAAATTGGACAGTGTAGAAATACTCTGATAGATGACGGAGGTCTTTGCTATCTATTCTCTGAGTGGAGACACCTGTCTCCAACACATATTTAAGTACTAGACTTTTCTGGACCTCCAGAAAACTGCCTGACTTTGGGAATTCTGTCTCTGCACAGCCTATTTCTACTGACATATTTAATGAACCATACATACATTTATATATATATATATGTATGCATAAACATTTATGTGCATATATATATATTTATGCAAGTGTATATGTAGATGTTAGAAAACCTCCAAGCATGCAAGGAATCAGTTATGAGCTGACAAGAGCTTGTCATGTGTGCTATTCCCTGTCTGAAAGAGGCTACAGACAGAACATAAGATGAAACTAACATGGAATGACTTCCTTGGCAGAAAACTTGTTTCACCAAGAGAAGGGCACAGAGTGAATCAGTTCTTCCAGATGGTCTGTAGAAAGGCAAATTATGAGAAAAAAAAATAAAGTGGCAGAGAAGTTGAGGAGTGAGATAAAAATAAGCAGCTTTCAAATTCTTTCTGACATCAAACTGAAGCTGAAGGAGAGCGGTGGTGAAAGGGAAGAGGAAAGCAACAAATGGAGAAGAGCTAAATGTCTACTAGGCAGTTGCAAGCATTTAGGACTTGAAAGGATAACAACCAAACTCCTGAAGAATGTTCAGGAGGAACTGCAACATGGAATGGAAGATGTTACTGGTTTACTCTATAATATTTGGCTTAATGTACAGGTTATTAAAAACAAAGTGACTCCAAGAGTGAAGTTCGGGGACAGACAGTCTAAGTCTGAAGTAGAAGGAGGACAGAAGGCAAGATGTGAGGGAGTCAGATGGGGCTGCAGTGAGCAGGAAAAAAAATCTCTAACAGATGAGAACTACAGGGAAAGCAGAAGGATTTGCAATTCTCCAGTTAGGAGGTCTTCATGGTAAGTTCACCCTACTCAAGCGCAGAACCCGAAGAAACCTTTATGTCCTTGTGGAGCAGACAGAAGTTCAACTTTCAGTCTGTTCTGGAAAGCTGAAGGCAATAGTATAGAATTTTCACCTTAGAAGGAAAACATTTCAAGTTAATAGATCAAGCTAGACAGAAGGAAGAGCAATTGATCTGGAAGCTATGTATGTTATGCATCTCCCACACTTCTTCTTTGTCCTAGTAAATTACACATGAAAAAAGTCGCTAATCATCTCTATCTTCTAATATTTTGATCTCCTAAATGAGCAACTGTTCTTGTATGCAAAAGTAGGAAAATATATATATGAGAGGGAGTACCATTTACAGAATCAAAAGCCTTTTGCCATAAATCATGAATTAAAAAATGCCAGTGGAGGAAACCACTATTCATTTAAGGTTCCACTGCAATACTAAAAACAATGGCATTCTAATATGTCTCAGAAGATCAAGTATCAAAACATTACAAACTTCAAGAAACTTATTTTTATGCTTGCAAACAAATTGGCAGACAGAACACAGTCACTTCAGAATGCCCAATTTTATTTGCCTATAATGAATAAATGACAAATATATATGTGTGTATATACATACATAATAAATACATACATATACATATATATATCATCCCAGTGCATGGGTTTCTGTTCTTCTCAAGCCTAACTTACATGCTACATATGCTTTTCAAACTATGGTACAGAACTCTGCAATAACATTTGGTTCAAAATTGGCACAAAATTTATTTCTGTACCAGTTGATATTGCTAAACATTAAAAAGGTTGTTTTTCTTTGTAATAACACTGATCCACAGCACTAGCAGCAAACTAAGAGAATTCAGAAACCAGCCAAATTTCTGCCTAGCTAACATCTAAACTTTCCCTCCCCGCCTCCCTAATTAATTTTAACATATACAGGACCTGTGTAGACTAGACTAAGTGCACAGGAAAGTTTCTGTCACTCTATTTCCACATAAAGGCTCAAAACACGGGCATTTGTGCAAGATGCTCTAGATGATCAAAAGCAGGAACACATGGTGCAGTGCCCTTTCCCAGTCCTCTGAGCTATAGAAAGAGCAGTCACCTGCATCCTGACTGCAAATGCTGTTAGCAGCCACATAGAAAGAGGAAAACCCAGCAATCCGGAATAAACACCCTGCAGTCAGCAAAACAGCTCTTGGAAGTTGGAACGCTAAAGAAAGTGCTCAACTGGTTACTGCTGACTCTGGCATGGCAGTGGGTTGATTAACAGTCTGAACTCACAAGCTCTTGTGTCATTCCCACTGAAGGAATGGCGAGCTCTGACGCAGAGGGACGTTGAGCAATTAGTGTCCAGAATCTCACTCTGGCTTTGTCACATGGAATATATGTATGGGACTAGTCTTTAAAATGCATTTCAAAGCATGCCTGAGCTGCAGTGTTTAACCTCAGTGCATATGTTTCCAACAAGCACAATGCTGAATATATTGCTTTTAAGTTAGGACTTACATTTAATTTTTCCAAAAGAGATTTTGAAACACATTTAATTCAGACCTGCAATTAAAGAATCACTGTTTTCTTTTCTTCTTCCCTTTTTGTACTAGTGTCTACAGCTACTTTTCATCAGAATTCTCTTTGTCTAATGGGCTGCTTTGACTAGGAAAGAAATCAAAACATTGCAGAAATATGCCAATAGCAAAAAGCTGCTTTGTAGAAATTCAGAAAAAAGGACACATCCAGGGTCTGATTATACAGAGTTTAAATTCTCATGTCTCTTTTACCTTTTATTATTCTCATCCCTTTGTCTTTGATCTCTCCCAATCCCTGCTATTTTTGTAACCATGACCACTGCCAAAAAGGTCTCTCCACTTAGCAGCTGACATGCATCCCTCTGACCCGGCTCCAGGATCCTTCCCCCCAGCCACGAACACGAGCAAGCTGCTGGCTCCCTGTCAATGGCTGGCTTTAAAATAACAAGCAACTCAGAGCAACAAAGTGATTCAAGCTCTCCTCGACCAGGAACTGTCACCTCTTTAAATTTCACACTTGTCTTGCCAAGTTAGCGATCAGAATTTGAAGCCAGATCCAGACCCAAGACTTGTCTTTAATTAGCGGGAGTAAATTTTACTACTGAAGCCAGGTGGCTGGACTTTTGGGGATATCCAAATTTACTGATTAATAGAAAATAAACTCTGGTTTACAGAAACATCAAATGATTTAAAACTAAGATATGGGCCTCCTTTCAGATGCTGCATTTGTTTGAACAAGTTCCTTCTCCTACATATGGAAAACAGGAAGTAAGCATTCCCCAGTAATATGTTTCAGCTGTGTTATCATCTACGTTTTAACTACAAGAAAAACCTACATATAAATTTACAAATCTAGTAAGAAAGAGGCATATATTCAATCCTTAATTTAGTATTTTAAAAATATAGTTTTCATCATGAAGTGATTTTCATTTTTTTATGTTTATAAATGTGTATGAGCTTGCATTTGTGTGTTTACTGCTTTTCCTTCTCCTAACCTTGAAAAGTCATTTTGGAAAATAAATTAAAATATCATCTAACCTATACCAAAAGTTTTACCTATAATGCTTAGAAAACACAATGTGCTAACCTTGTTGCATCACATGCCTTCAACACAGCCTTCATTTGCAGTCACTTTTCTGAGTATTGACAGGAAAGAGATATGCTTTTCCATGCTTCTTTCTGCACACCTGAACAGATTTAATATTCTGTTTGTGTGGGGACACAAAAATGGAGACAAAAGAATAGAAATAATAATAATAAAAGTTATAATAACAACAATAGCTTGATCTCGGTTTCTTTCAGCACTTTCACACCATTCACACCAGGTAAATAAATAGGTCTGCTGTCATGGCGGAATTTTTAAGCAAGAATGGGCACACAATGATGTCTCCATTAGAGTAAACCAAATTCATGTAATAACTACATACTTATATAATTAATCTTGGTCATTGTCAAGATTGTCAAATCATAAATTAAGGTGCTAGAAATCATCAACTTGGTTTAAATATAGATTCTAAAAGTGAGGAGAGTAGGGAGAAAGGAAGATACTTCATTTTACTTACCATATTGTTTTGATCCTTTAGGGTAGAGACTGAGGTCAAATTTCATTTTTTTCTTTAACTAGGGGTGAATAAAGTTTTTGCAGGTGTCATGGAACAACTAGGGCAAGTAATGAATGCACTTTACTCTTAAGAAAGAAATAGGGGTATGTTTGATTGTTATGGACAGTAGCTTTAATGAGATTCTATGGCAAGGTCAATGCTATTTACAACATAGAAGACAAGTTTATACAAAATTACCAGGAAGATCCTCTCATTCAGCCATGAGGTTCAAATTTGACCATCTTTCTTTTCAAATATCTTCTCGGATGAGCCTGAGGTGCAGCTCAATCTCAGATTTGGTCAACAGGCAATGGTTTATGTCTCAAAGATTATGTGTACGAATAGTCTGGTTATAGCTTAGTTAAACAGACAAAATATTGGAAAGTTTAGCATGCTGTGTTCACTTACCATAGATATGTCACTGGCAAGGGGTCCCTCAGCCTCAAAAACTAACCTTGAGAGGTGTTCCTCTTCAAGGAGTGATCTTGGCATGTAGCTCTCTGTCTTGCAAGGAGAGCTTCCTCTTCCTTGCAGGGCTTTAGGGTTGCCCCTGTATTTATGGGATAAGATACATATGTATATATGGGATATAAAAATATATATCCATATGTAAGATATATATGGGCTTATAGTCATCTTTACATATCGGCAGAATTTTTGCTGACACCAGCTTAATCAGGTGTCAGCTGCTGTGCTGTTGTTTCCTTTTGCCAAGGTCTATTGAAACATATCTCTGCAAGAGACAGCCATAGGGTCAATGCTCAGTGGGAAGGTGAGGAAGAGATTTAGGGGGGCAGACACCACAACCAGAATATGCCCCTGGTGATCAACACCTGAAAAGGGCTCTACACTGGAGGTCAGGTCTGGCCAGGTAAGGAACACACCCAGCACACCCGGTATCCTTGTACCTTAGCAAAAAACACCCTTTCTATGTAATTTGTGTTCTCTGAAACTAGAGTCTGAGACAAACATTGAAATATCAACATTGTGTGATAAAACAACAACAGGCAATGCTCCAAAATTGCCACCAAAAAAGAAGAAAATGATACTTCTGTTCCATTCCTTTATGAATAAGGGGCTTGCAGTTTAAATCAGAACAAATCAGAAGTGATTTTTCTTCAAGTCCTAGGAGCTCAGCCCCTAGTTTTATATGAAGATCAAATTAAAATATGCCTTGGTAAAGCCATGGTAAAAACCATTATGCTAAACAGGGTAGTTCCAATACCAGTAGCAATATGGTCACAAGAGCATGGTGATCCTGTCATGGCTTATCTGGTCGAGATGTAAAAGCCCCAAGTTCACAATTCACTGTGAGATGAGACATCTCTGAGAGGGAAGCCCACAGGGAATCTTCAGCTCAAACTTTTCCCCTGTTTTCAAACCTTTTCCTCCAGCTTCCAAGTTTTATCTCAGAAGCACACCAAAACTTAGAATCTTCCTCAACTGCAGTTAAAATTCAAAAATCAAAGATTTACTCTCTTCTAAGCTTACCAGTAGTACATGTAATGCTAGGGGAGAAAAAAAAAGCGTATTTCTTAGAGCTAAGAATTAAATATAAATACTCAAATATATAAATCATGCTAAGTCTGATTAATGTCCTCATTTCCATCTGTTTCACTTACATCCAGTTCATATCCTTTTTTTGATTAAAAACCCAGTCCCTCTTTGAATTTTGTACTTTACCTCTCTCAACTGATTTGCTTAACAGTGAGTGTAATGACAACTTCATCTTTTTCTCTACAACAAAAATAGGTTTCAGCAGCCTTCTCTCCCCCTTTTCATGTAAACGTATCATCTGCAATGTCTTTTCCAGGCAAGACGCAAATCATTCTTTGGTGACTCTGAATACACAGTGCTCATGAGTCCTCATCTGTCATAGCAAGAGGTTTTTCCTTACGTTAGTGGCCTATTCTTATGCTTCTTTCAGTGTGGATAAGGATTTATAAAATTTCCAGGTGTTCCTACTGCTCACATATTGTAGTGAGTAGTGATATTTTGTAACAACAAAAAACACAGGTTAGAAAAAATATGACATAACTGACAATGCTATTGACATGAGCTTGGGCAGCAGTGAAGACTATTTTACAAGTGCTTTGTATATTTTCTTCTTCAGCCTACCATTTAAAATTCAATTACACTTAGATGAGATTTCCATGGGAAGTAAATGTCCAAGTTCAGCTGTATATCAATACAATTTTGAGCCTCTAATTCCCATTTTCTACTTTGAAGAACCTTGCCATAATCCATTTGGAGAACATAGCCATTTGCCTGCAACACAATTCCAGTTAGCCATATGCTAATCATATAGTTGTTGTGCACATTCAAACTTATTTTGGCATACAATGACAAAAAGAAAATAATGACAAAGGCTGTAGGAGTAAGGATAAAAGAATACTTGACAAAATTTAGCCTGAGTACAACACAGTTTCGCATTGAGAATAAAAGGAAATGTACATTTTTATCTGCAAAATAAAAATATAAGTAAAAAAAAGATGTTAATATGGAGAAATCAAAGAAATAATATAAAAATGTCATTTCTGGTTTGCAGTGTCTCCTCCCTGACACATATCTGAAACAGATGTTTCTACCACTAGAGAAAAACTACAGTTACTCATTTATTTTAAATACAGTACCACGTGGGATTCCACACATTTCTTCTAAGATAAAACATCCTTTCAACATCACCACATAGAAAGGTCTCTTGAATTGCTCCTTCTTTTTTTTTTCTTTTTATTTTTTAATTACGCATTACTGAGAAGATGTGCCTGTCTCCTTCTCTGGAGGTTTCTCCTCTTCTCCAGTTCTTCAAAATCCATCTGGATGTGACCCTGTGCCACATTCTCCAGGTGTCTCTGCTTGAGCAGGAGCATTGGACTAGATGATAACTAGAGGTCCCTTCCAACCTTAACCATTCTTTGATTCTGTGATTCTATGATTCTGTGATTTTGTGATAAGGGAAAAACATGACCTCTATACAAAGGGTCATCAATAGGCTCCAGTTCAATTAAAAAAAATTCTTGAAGCATTTAATTTCAGCCCAACAAAACCAGAATAAGCCAAACTGTTGTGAGAACAAATTGCTGACTTGGCTCTTACTGGAAACCTGATTTCAGATCTAGTCATAGATGACAAAAATCATTTTACAATCATTCAGTTAAACACACATTTTGACCAGATTCACTTGGCCAGAAAATATCAGTTGGGGGATATTGACAGAAAAAGAACTGCTATATATAGATATATATATATATAAATTTTACTTCTAACTTGGTATTGCTTTCTTAAATACAAAAATTTATTTCTTCCAAAACCAAAATGAAAGACTACCGACAGAAAAAGAAAACTTCTGTGCCCCTCTCTCACAGCACCTCTCCTACATGGGGAAATGTGCATCTTCTCTGGTGAATCATTTATTTTAGTGTTCAGCACATGTTGTAACATTCTTTAAAGGCAGATCCGCTCAAGGGCTGCATTTTGCTTCCTGACACCATTAATTGTGTTATGAGTCACAATTCTAATGAAGATGAGTTGTTATGTCTCAGTGTAACTGCCCTGGGAGAGGGAGATGACCACAGAGATGGGGAGTTTGGACAGACTAGCTTTACTTATCAGGCACACAAGGTCAGGAGATAAATGCTCAGGAACCACAGGGTATTTTGGTAGGTCTGGTAGAGTGATTACTTTATCTCAGGTGAACCTGAGAAGTCCCTGAAAGCTTAGTATTGAGGAGCGAGGGAGGAAAGAAGGAAGAGAAGCAGACGGACTAGATAAAAAGGAAATCTCAGAGTACATTAAATGGAGTAAGTATATAAAATGTCTGCAATTGCTTGCCTGCAATTCCAACTAATATATGCTGCTACAAAGCATTCCCACAATTTGTAATGGCAATAGAGGAGCTCCACACAATCCAGGAGCACAGATTTTATTCAAAACTTGTCTGAACTATCTAAATTCAACCAGAAATCTTCCAAGAACAAACATGAGATTTATGTAGCTTTTAATAAAACTAGATTATTTCAAGAATTGATTCTGTCGTGTAAGATACTTCCTTTGCTCTTCATGCAAATTAAGAGCCAAGGTGTACAAAGAGTCACAGAATTAAAACAAACATTAGACAAATGAGCATGTCAAGATTTTTTTCTAATTCTGTATTCATTACAATAAATAGAAAATGAAAGTATTAATGTTCTAAGAGACTTCCAGAGACAGACTAGGAGACAGTGTGATGAGCAATTATTACAAAGAGAACAGTCTTTTTTTAATAGTAGTACTTTTCATTCTGAGATCATCAGACATCCTTAACCCCCAAGAAATATTAATACATAAACATGCCAGGACACAGGAAACAAGAGTTTCTTAAATGCTCTCCTATCAATGGAGATTGGCTCCAACAGAAAGTTTCAATTATTTGCAATGTTATGATACAACAAACAGAACCAAAAATATCTACCATTACAATCTTGACACAAAACTCTTCTGGTAAAGGAAAAGCTGGTTAAATATTTTAAACCAAGATGTTCTATTTGAAAAAAAAATATGCCAGACCCATAAAGAGAAATATAATTAAAATGACACTTCATGAATTCAAAGTTAAACTCACATATACATGGGAGTAACTTCTATTTCATGCTCCTTCTGATTTCTGACTCACACACCTACTTCAATTACCTTTATCAGAGAGCGCTCTATGATGGCTTCTTCTGCTTACTATTTTTGTGGCAAATATGTTTGACATCACATTTGCATGGCACACAAATCTCTCTTTGCTTTTCTTTACATGTCTTCTAAGTAGCTGGTGAAAAGTTTAATGCTGAACAATTTCTTGTGCAACTCACATTGACATAGCTCCCTGCTGTCAGTACAGGAACACTCATTTCTAAGACCCCTTCCACATCTTTGAGGTATGTAACATCTGTAATTCTCCCCTACTGTCAGCTGACATCTGCTTTCGTTGCTTTTCTCCTTCTGGCTAGCACAGATCACCATAGTACTTTATTTTCCCTTGTCGTATACTACCATGAGGCCAACTAAATAAGAGTAGTGAATGCTAAACAGCGGCATCCTCTCCTTAAATAAGATTTTCCAAGCACAGAGGATAAAAAAGGAACTCACAAATAGCATGGTGTTTTCTCAAAATTTTAGACAAAAGAAAAAAAAAATCCCAGAATTTATATGCCAGCAAAGATGTTGAAAGAGAGGTAGAGGAGGCATTGATAACTAATACCCTAATACCAAAAAAAAAAGGGAAAGATGCAAAGTCATTCAAAATTTATTTTCCGCAATGTCTTTCTTGTTTCCTTTTTCATTTTCAGAATTCACATTCACAGCACAAAAGCTTTTTACGATTATCCAGAAAGTTCTAAAAGTAAGTGTAGTCTACTTTTCCATGAGGAAACATCAAAGAAAAGTAAAGAAAGAATAGTGGGTGCTTTTGCACTTCACAAAACCATTCATACAGCTTCAATTTGTTACTGCATAAATATGTACTCTACAGTTTACCATCTTACAACTTTATAGAAAACTATCCAGGTGGTTTTAAACCAACATTTTGAGTTTCAAGTGTAATTGCTGTCCCATGAGAGTCAGATTAAGCACCTAGTTAACTGCTAATTTAAATATAAAATTAGACTGGATCACCACAGTACCGTTCAGTTGGAACTGAGCTCAGAATGTTTCGGGGCTCACTTACTCTCACAGAAAAATCACAGTATTTTGCACTGAGATTAACATCCTGACATGGCAAACAAGCACACCCTGTAACATTTAAGGAAATAAGCTTAAAAGAAACTGAAAGGCATCATTACCCAGGGGAAAGTGTTTGGTTCATTCAGTGATTAAAGTGCCTGTTAAAAATTTATAATCTATCATTCTGTAGAACAATTTAACTCTCAGTTCTGTTTCTCTGTGAAACTGAGGTATTTTCCTTTTTCTCCCCTTGGCAGGTTACACTGTTAATACCATACTAGTTAAACATGGTGTATATCTACTGGGCTACTCAGCACAGAGCAGAGCAAACTCCCATCATTATACATTCACCTTTGCATTAGGTTGCAGTGCACAAATAAGCAAATACTTTAACGATTCCAAATGAATATAATTTCTTTCAGGTTCAAGTATCAGTTTGCTTGTTTTGCTGCTGCTAATCACCTCTTAAATAAACAATTGCTTTATCTATGTACTCTGCCTCATTAGAATTTCAAATTATGTGTGTGTTTCACTCCTAACAGCTTATTATGATCTATAATTAACAATTTTGCTGAAAGCAGAGGCTTGCTTTGAAAAGAGCACATACGCTATCTGTGAAATACTTGGAAACAGGAGGTCTGTTTTAATAACAAAATTGACATCTTGGAAGTTGTGTATGTGCTCTGCTGCTATTGTCTTCTCTACTCAACTTCAATATGTTCATGAATACTTACTCAAAGAAAAAAATTTAGCACTAGTTTTACATTGTACTATGGGAGATTTCTACAAGCCAGGTGTGTTCTTAGCACTTAAACAAATAACAAAATAGGAAAGTGCTAAATGATCACAAATCCAAGAGAGATGGGCAAAGTGGACAAAGGAGGGTTAAATAAAATCAAACAAACAAACAAAAGAAAAAAACAAGAAACAAATAAAATGAAAACCCCACAGATGTTTAGCAGTCCTGGGCAGATTAAAGGCGTTGTGTGTTGTGTAGCACCAGACCCACCTTCTTGATTAGGATAAGCAAAATGACCACTGTGTGCTCCACTGGGATAGTGGATTTATGGTATTTTTCTGAACACGAACAGAATCACTGTTTTCTGACCTATGTTTGTTCTTACATAGTCTATAGGACTTAGGAGTCACATTAGGATTAGGACAAAATCCATATCTGACTACATTAACAAATGTTTCATCATTTATCTCAATTGCATGACCTGAATGTGAACAGTACTCTGGTATAAGGCAATTGCAGAAATGTGGGCCAAGTTAGGTGATTCTAGGTCACACTACAATAAAAAAAAAGCAGAGCATGGAAGTAGTAGCAAAACAAGAATTCTAAGAACTTTCCCAGCTATGCAATTAATCACTCCCCTCACCATCTGCATTACTAGCAGCTACTTTTGAAAGAAAACAAATCTAACCTTGAACTACTGGCACAAATGAGGATACAGGTCACATCCCAAATGATCTGGGGGAATCTCAGGAAAAATAATGTATTCATTAAATATTGAAATATTTTAATATACATTTGCTTAAAAAAAGTAAATGCTGAAAAATGAAGAAGTAGCTTGAAAGAATTTATAAAATGACCCATTTTATAAATAACCAATATTATTAACCAATTTTATAAATGACCAATAACTCTTGGTCATTTATAAAATGACCCATAACTCAAGTTCATCAATAAAAAATCCCTCTCCTCTCCTCTCCTCTCCTCTCCTCTCCTCTCCTCTCCTCTCCTCTCCTCT
>JAUBOD010000176.1:316222-318722 GCA_032353885.1 Nothura maculosa
TCTCCCCTCTCCTCTTCCCTCTCCTCTTCCCTCTCCTCCCCTTCCTTCCCTTCTCTTCTCTTCCTCTTTGTTTTTTTCATGTGCACACTCCCCAAATATATATCACATATTCTTCAGGGCAAAAATATTGTTACTTAAATTGCATTCATACGATTCCTTGATACCAAAAAAAAAAAAAATCAATTTGCCAGATCAATTTTTCTTAAACAAGTTCATCATACTCTGGAGCAATGAAACAATCAATAGAGAATGCTTTTCAGATGCTTTGCAGCCATCCCAGTGAAATAATTGCTAGAATTTCATATTGACAGGTGATAGGATGCTTTGAAAGATGAATTGATCTGTTAGCCTGTAGTGCTACAAGGCAACACCACAACAATAAAGATATATCCCTAGAGGGCCAGGGTTTGGAAATCAAACAGGAGGTAAGCTGTTACATTATGCATTTGACCCTAGAGGTAATTCAGGAATGCAAGTTTTCTCGTCATATTTGAAGCCACAAAGACGAAAGAGGAAAGAAATAGTAACTGCATAATTTCTAAATGACATCTTTTACTGAAGAAAAGGATATTGCATGGCACCATCTCTCCCTATGTGTTGGATGCTTGGATAAAAACAAAAATAAACTAGAAACTAATTCAAAAGAATGCTAAGAAGTGATGCTCACCATCAATAGGACTCTTGTTTTAGTTATACTTTCTCAATTGAAATATAAGAGAACAGAAAATTATTCATGGGGGGGTAGAGTGAGCAAAGAACAATCTAGAAAGGAAAAACTAAATGCCTTGTCACGATTCTTGAAGAGTTGGACTCCATATTTCCCAACTTACCAACTCAATAGGATATCATAATACATAAAAACACCAGCTACTGAAATCGAGGCTTGATTCACTGAGAAAGGGATTCCTAGTTATGTGCCCAGGTCACACTGTTGCGTGCCTTTTGTAGAAACACACCAGAGTGCTGAGTCCAGCCATAATGGCAAAATGAAAATACAGAGCCAGGATCCATGTCTTCTAACAGCTAAAGATTTTGGACTTTATCTTTTCTCCATGACACCACTATGCTTCCAGAGTGTAAAGCCTCAAATTTAGAATTGGGTTGGAATGGTGGGTGGTGGTAAAATAAGCAATTTGAGCTGCCTAAAAATAGGATCCTATTTAAAGTGTGAGAACAAAAGCTTGGCTGTCTACAGACAAAGAGCTAAATCCTGGCTCTGGGTCCTTCAGCTGGATGTTTCTCACATCTTGACCACTGCATGAACAGCAAATCAACACAGTGCAAAACACTAGATCCTCACGCATAAGTGTGCACAGTCACACACACAACCTTCAGACGCAACTGAGGTGAGAACCATCTGCCTCTCTTCATCTAACCAGATACCAGATGTCCCTTTCAGCTTACTAGAACAAATCCTGAACAACTCTAGGTACTTGTAATGAGCTAATATGTCCTGTCCGTATGGTATATGAAGAGTGAGTCAAGTTACTGCACCATCTTATTTTGTTTGCTTGTTTTGCTTTGTTTTGAGGCAAACTAACACATGGATAAGTAATTCTTCCACAGGAGATAAAAAGATGGAAAAGCCTTGTATTTTGAAAAACACTAAGCAATGGTTGTTTAAATTAGTTCTAGTGAGAAAATATTTGTTAAACTAAACAGTGTATCTTAAATAAAACTTCACTCACAAAGTATTTCTTCTTCTATAACCCGAGTAGCAAGTCAGTCTGACACAACTGGAATAATGAATGCATTTCAGGTAATTTTTATCATGCTCTTAGACTTTCTGAAAACTATGCTTTTCCAGAGCATTTGGATATATCACAAGAACTTAAAACTGCAAATGAGCCACATCTCACCTTTGTAAAATAGTTCACTTCAAACTCCCATTGCTATGCTCGCCCAGAAAGCTACATAAAAGAAAAATCTTAATACTTGCATGACTTAGGCATTAAAATACATTTTAAAAGTTGTAGCAAGTAATTTAGCATGGCCTGAGCATATAACATCATACCTCAACGCTAGCAAATAAATCAACTATAAATATCCAATTCTCAATAAACACTAAATTCATTTAGTGACTTCTGGCTTGTGAACTGAAGCTATCTGTGCCCAGCTCTTAAGTAGTTAAAACTGAATCATGTGTGTTTTTTCTATGAAAATGTTTAATTGAGCAGCATTGTGTTTGAACATGCATGCCACTATAGAACAGGCATGACTGAAAGGAAGACAGAAATTGACTGTAAATATTGCAACCCTTTGAAAAGTAGGATTTTGTTTGCACAGTGAACTACTGAGCAATTCACATACTCATGTGTATCATAATGCAAGGAGGAAATAAGAGCTTAGTAGCAAGAGCAGAGCAAGAGCACTTGGTTTCTGTTCCTATATCTTACTATTTAACCTCTGTGTTTATCTAATGTTAGCAGCATTTTCCATTGCTATTTGCCCGTTCAGATATATAGCATAGAATAGTTTTCCATATCATGTGCAGGACATT